>JABCKI010005900.1:0-27666 GCA_018282025.1 Sphagnurus paluster
ATCATTTTCCCCTCGAGACGCTTCCGTACCATTTCCGTTTGATTTTACTATTCTACTTAAGTACCTAGCTTGAACACGAAGCCCCTCGCGCGATTGCGAGGGTCCACTGCTATCCCGAGTGAGTACTGAAGACATACTCATTTTAACAATCTTATCCCTCCTGTCAAGTCACATACATCTTGTTCCTCGCGTGAAATGGTTTATCACTGGTCGTCCTGAACCTGCGATCCGCAACGGGTTTCGGCTTGCGGCGCTTAGCCCAGTTACGCAGGTCTTCATTCTTCATGATGTTGATTCAGTCTCTGTCGACAAGGATATCGAGCTTTACCTTTCCAAGTGCCTCGGAGATGCGGCGAAAGGCAGGAGTGACGTTTATCTTCCTCAAGGACAGAAGTGGCCGAACGAAGAGGACATTCAAATTCTCACGAAAAAGTCTGACAGGCTCTTTTTATTCGCTCAAACGGCCGTTTCTTTCATTCTTTCGCCTGTTCATCAGCCCGTCGAGCGATTATGGCAGCTCATTCGCATCCCAGATAGTACCACCTTGGAAGGACCACATGGGATTGACGATCTTTATACAGCTATTCTAGAGAGTGGTTATCAGGGCGCTGACTTTTCAGATTGCGCAAATTTTTGGGGCTGTGGTCCTCGCGTTCTATCCCCTCCTACAAAAGGAACTTGCGCTGATCCTTGGTTTCGCGCCGTTAACTATATCCTCATTGTTGCGACCTCTTCATGCTGTTCTTCGCGTACCTGAGGATAGCTCTCATCCAGTCACTGTGTACCATACATCCTTCCCTGACTTTATCACCGACTCTTCCCGGTGCCTCGACACCAGATTCTTCATAGATCCTTCAACACATCACCTCGAACTTGCAGAGAATTGCCTTACTTTGATGAAGACGCATTTAAAGAAGAACATATGTTCTCTACCCCGGTATTCTTACAATGGGAACATATCACTGAATGAGCGCCGAAGGTGCATTGGTGGTGCCCTCGAATATGCGTGTTGTTTTTGGGCCCAGCATCTGTCTAAAGCAGAGAATTCGTTTGCCAGTTCTAAGATATTGGCACCGCTACATGATTTTGTGACACATCGCCAAGTCTTATGGCTCGAAGTCTTAAGTCTAGTGGACAATTTTCACGCTGCTATCCCATCACTTGAACTTGCGCAGGAGTTCACCGCGAGAGCGCCAATCGATGATGCCGATGCAAGCACACTAACCGAGTATAAAGACGAAATCATTGGCTGGATAGCTGACGGGCGCAAATTTGTTCTACAGTTCCGTGAATGTGCTGAAAAGTCTGCTTGTCATCTATATCATTCAGCCCTCCCGCTGGCGCCAAAAAGGAGCCTTCTACGGAATCTCCATGCTGTTGATCTCGCAACCGAAGTTAACGTCGTGCATGGGAATGGAGATGACTGGCCCTTTTCTCAAATGTCCATAACCTTGGAGACGTCGGCTGGCTTCAAAAGCAATCTGATCTTCTCCGATAATGGAAGTATGCTAGCCTTCTCAGATTCTTATTCCGACCATATGCACTGGGTCCAAGTTATCGAGACCAGGACTGGGAAGGTCCTTCACAAATTTAGATCCTCACACCCCAAGGCTTTATCACATATTTCGTTTTCCCCAGACAATAAGCTAATTGCCATCGTGCAAAGCTACGGAATAGAATTATGGAACCTCCAAACTGGCAGCCTCTTCAGGCGGCTGTCCATGCCGTGGCACGAGGACGATGATATATCCCGAACAGCGGAATTCACTTCCAAAGGACGATCCATGACTATCATGAAACTTTCGAACAAAAACACTACCTCGGTCTTGAACTGGTCTATCGATTCAGACGTTCTGGATAAGGTATTGATTGATGCTCCCAAAGTGCTTGACTTTGCCTGGTTAGATCATTCTCTGGCGCGTTTATTGGTTCATTGCGCATGGCAGTGAAGATCCTGGAATCAGTATTCTTGGATTCTGGGATATTGCAAACCGGGATCTCATAACGATCCGAACTGGCGCAATTGTTAGTTTCGCACTATCCGTTCAGCATGGATTAATTGCTTGCGACCTCGAAAATTCATTACTTCTCTATGATGCCATTACCTTCAAGCTCATTTCAACAACTCCTTTGGATAATCTCACAAAGGAGGATCGGAGGATAAGGCAAGTATCTCCCTCTGTCGTTTTCTCTCCACTCGATCCGTTGGTCTTTCGCGCAGGAAGTCTCCTTGACATATCTGATAAAAAGAATGTCACACTGCTCCCTCAACCAGTCTGGCTCACCGCTGACGTGTCAAAGGTCGCATTCTTTGTCGGCCTGTCGCAGCAAAATATCGCAACCGCTAGCTCATCACTGATCGAGCTTTGGCCTAGTAGACTGCCAGAAAGCCATAAAATCACGCCCGGACAGGCCATGTCCCCCGAGCTTTCAATATCACCAGATGGATCAAAAGTCATCTCGATCGGTAGCTGGGAACATAAATCAGTGAAAATTTGTCTCAACCCGGACTATATTGTTGAGCCGCTCGCGCATGTTCTGCAAGATGTTTCCAGTTTGAGGTCTCCTCTAACCTTTTCACTTGACAGCGCCACCTGCCTGTCTATAGAGGTGAGGGAAGAGGATCCAACCCAAGTCCTGACGACAAACAGATTAGACTTTTCTCTGCCTGGACCCCACAAATTTCCGTCAATGCCTCAAAGAAGAAATCAGAACTCTGATTCTGTGTACATCAATGCTCATTTTGCTGATGTGGAAAAAAACATTTGCGACCCTCGCACTCTTGACCAGCAGTCCATACGATGGTGGCAACAACTGGGACTTGAAAATTGGATTCCTGAAAACCAGCAAAGAGAGTAGCCAGGCAATCTGGGCCAAAATGGCCTCTTTGGAAGGAAGTGACGACGATGGAGCTCCTGGGCGTTCCGCTAGTGACAGATACAAATGGCCACTCTGGATCGACGTCGATCCAGAAAATTCGACCATAATGGTGCACAACAATCTAGGAATTCGGGGGTCATTTGAGGTTGCTGTTTCGCAATCACTGATTGGCGGTGATCCACAGATAGAGTTGACTCAAAGCGATGCACAACAGGCGGACGAATATCGCTTAGAAAGACTCAAGGAGCTAATCCCTCATCCTGTCTTTTCTTACGGCGCTGATTGGATATACAATCATATGGGCACCCCAATCCTCTGGGTTGACTACAAAGCCATAGCATCCAAGAAGTTCCTCGGAAAATGGCGATGGACAGGAAATCGCCTTGTGATTGCAGGAGATTGTGAAAACGGAATTCCATTTGTCTTCGACTTTTTAGGTGTAGATGTTACGTTGCCCAGGGCCGTCGATACCTACAGGACGCTACAGCCTACAATACCGCTCAGTCGTTATATCTGGGTTAGAACATGTTCGGGACTTTCTATGATTTTGGATGGATAAATGGAAATTATCCTGAAGTTTCGATTGACAAATCATTGACGGAGCAGAAATGAATGAGAGCCAGAGGAATACTCACTGTTGTTGAAACTGAGTCCGCCGGCAAACTCCGGTCGAAAGTTTACAACGACTGTTGTCACTGTCGACCCTTTCGCCCAACTTGCGCCCATCCGCTCAATATTTTGCAAAATGATTCACCAATGATGACTTTTCGATGCATCCTCCAGGCTAAATTGTTCTTACTATATAAATTTCAAAGATTTTCCCTGGTGACAACGCTTATTGTTTTATCACACATTGCTTGTTTTTGCTGTCCTTGCTAGTGGTGTCTACAATTGTTCTCTTGTTCAGCCTTGTACTGAAGGCGGTGCTGTCCTAAAAATTCTCAAAAACAGCACAGCATCTCCTTCAAAGGAAACTTCTTATCGCCACAATCGTCCGATTGATATAAAAGATGACTAGCAATTTTCTTTCCTCCCCCACACACCACCCATGTGCCACTCATCCAGCAAAGGAAAATCCGAAACTACTGCTACCAACTCCGTCATCTCTCACCAGTTTGGAATCTGGCAGCTCTGGTCCGTTTCTGAACCATCGAGGATTGACATGGCTCGCAATTGGAAGGAATTTATTTTTGGGCTACAACTTTTTCGCCGCCTTGTGCTCGAGATATTCTTGATATCTCCCATAATGCTCACTTTATTCATTCTTTCGAAACTCTGGACTGCTCTTGAAGCTACTCTCCTCATGCATCTATCCTCTCAATTAATTCAAATTGTAAGTACACTTCTGTTTGTTACATCCATACCCAGTACTGAATACGCAGGTCGAGGTGGCATCTCACGGAAGGGGGGTACAAGCAACAGCAATCTACAGGGCAATAATAATTCGTCTGTCCTGTGCTGTCCTCATCGCGTCTCTAAATTGGTGGACGTAAGCAATTTAAAATAATTGTCTTCTGATAAAGATTACTCAGTTCAATGCAGGAATTCCTTTAAATCATCTTTTCGCCATAGAATAGTCGGTCATTATGAAGTTTCCTTAATGCGTGGTGAGTTCCTCGACACTTCGAAATTTTTAAATTATTTTGATAGCTCTCACAGAGCGCTTGAAACTCGACCTTTCGACTGCCCAAGGTAGCTTTTTTAAAAAAAATTGTCAAGACGAAAAGCGAGGGTCTGAATATTTGAGCCCAGATCCCAGGCGCCAGGTGTATATCTCTGCTCAAGACGCTTGGATGGCCTTCGAGTCTATCATGTCGTTCGTTGGCGAAAGCCTCACATCTGCAAGCCAGCTGGTCTTCGTCCTTCAATCTCCACATTCTGCTGGCGATTTTCTATTCCCGATCATCTCTATTTCCCAACCTTTGTTGTACACGTGCTTCGATGAGAACGTTTGGTCCAAAGGTACGCACACGTTCTACTTCCAAGTTCTAAATTCTAACTTCTGTAGTATTACTTGCTATCGTTAACAATCGAGACCACCGGCGCATGGAAGCCCTTTCAGAGTTAACAGGAGAGGGCTACAGAGAGGAGATCATTGCCGGAAACCTAGGTGATCACATCTTAGCAGGTCCGTCTATTTTGCGTGTGGCACTCGTACATGGCAACCAAACTTCGACAGAATACAAAGTATCTCAGGAGAACCTCGGCGATACATGTACGGATGACTTTTGGGACCAGGTTCAGCGAGGAAATACCCCCATTTTTGACATCTTTTGCGCGTTGGCTCGTGATCTACCTCTGGTGATTAATAACCTTTCTTCAACTCTACCTAAAGCTGACTCTATTCTAAGGCCTATTGCGCTATTAAAGCGATCAAAAGTCCGTCAAAATACTCTATCGCATCTGTTGCTGTCCTTCAACAATCATCGACGGCACTAAGGAATTCTTTCAACTCTATTTTAAATAATGTTGCAACATTTCAGCGTCATGTTAACATACTGAAGGAGCTTTATTCCGTCTTTGACAGAAAGATAGAGTTTTGCGATGGAGATATTTCGTATCCTGGTGAAGAGTCTCGACCCACTGGGAGAGGCATGGGGCTCGAACTCCAGTAAGTTTGAATATTTTGTTGAAAGGATTTTATTCATATATCTACCAGAAACGTCACGTTCTCTTACCCTGGCAGCAAGACAAAAACAGCTTTGAACAATGTTTCCCTATCTATCAAACCCGGGCAATTGGTGGTCATTGTGGGGGCCAATGGAAGTGGTAAATCTACGATGGTTAAACTTATGACGCGACTCTACGAACCTAGCAGTGGTACTTTGCTCATCGATAACGTCGCAGCTGAACGATACAGATCATCCAGCCTTCGTCGGGCCATGGCGACGCTCACCCAGGACCATAAAATTTACCCGCTTTCCATCTACGAGAATATCTCCTTAATTACCGCAGATGACCCTGCTCTGGTCACGAAGGCTGCAAAACAAGGTGGCGCATTGAAGTTCATTGAGAGACTTACCGATGGGATGGATACCATCTTGGAGCCACGCAGTCGCACCTTCAACGTAAACATTCCAAGTGATCCTGCACACCCACTCCAGAAACAGATCGACAGTCTCCCTAAGAAGATAGATATCTCGGGTGGCGAGAAACAACGTCTCGTTGCGTGGGTCCTTCACTTCTCCGAACTGATACCACAACTCAAAATCATACATTTGCGCTCCTAGTGCCCGGATATTCATGCGATTTAACATGGAGGAGGTCAATTTCGTAGCCGTTGACGAACCAAGCTCTGCACTCGACGCAGAAGGTGAATCACAGCTTTTTAACCAGCTTATCGCGGAGCGATCTGGAAAGACGATGGTATTTGTAACACACCGATTTGGCCACCTCACTCAGCACGCCGACATGATTGTGTATGCGGTTTTATTTTATTTTTATTTTTATAACCTTCCTCACTTGAGCGATTTAGATGCATGAAGGACGGCGCTTTAGTTGAGTGTGGCTCGCATAAAGATCTTCTCAAGCTCGATGGCGAATATGCGAAGTTATACAATATTCAAGCAGGAGCGTTCGCCGTCAATGAATTCTCCGAATAGTTGAGATACGTATACCCATTAATGTTTGGGTTCTATTTTTTGTGATATCTGTAGTCGCGGCGCCGGCGAGTGAGGCCTTGATATTTCGGACGGGCTCTACACTTGTAATAATCTTGAAGTTGTTGTTTGAATTGAATGTGGACTTTGTATATAAGAGGTGTGTTGTTACTACACATAATACAATGTAAGATACCATAAACTTCGTACAAATATCGTATTACACCCTTCTTCTATGTAATATCACTCGAGAATGCGCTAGCCTGTATATTATACAGCTTCGCATACTCGCCTTCTTGTTTCAACAACTCATCATGGGTATCTGATTCGGCGACCATACCGTCCTTCATGCATCTACCAAACGCAAGTCAAATTTCAAGAGGTAAATGAAATAACGGGGAAGGCTTACATGATTATGTCGGCATGCTTCGTCAGGTGTCCGAAGCGGTGCGTCACAAAGACCATCGTCCTACCCGACCTTTCCGCAATGAGGCGTCCAAACAATTGTGCCTCTCCCTCAGAGTCGAGGGCGGAGCTTGGTTCGTCGACAGCAACAAAGGCGACCTTTCCAGAATTAAGGTGCATGAAAGTCCTCGAGCTGTGATCACACAAAGGTCAGCACGCGTTAAGCAACAGCAAAGGGAACATGGGAACATCAACGCACGCGACGAGACGCTGTTTCTCTCCCCCGGAGATATCGGTCTTCTTCGACAGGGCGTCCATCTGTTTCCGCAGTGGATGGTCGGGATCGCTCGGGATGTTCATCGGATACGCTTGGTTCTGCGGGTCCAGTAACGTCCCCATGCCCTTTGGCAGCTTCCCGATGAACACCGCGGCACCACCCTGCTCGGCAGCCGCAGCGACCAGCGCGCTGTCACCTGTAGCGGCGGGGTTCCCTAGCGCGATGTTCTCATAGAGCGAGAGCGGGTAGAGCTGGTGGTCCTGCGTGAACGTCGCCATGGCGCGGCGAAGGTCGAATGCGCTGTATTGTTCTGCAGGAATGCCGTCAACAAGCAGTGCACCCTCGCTCGGATCGTAGAGCCGCGTTAGCAGCTTGATGATCGTGGATTTACCGCTGCCGTTGGCACCGACAATGACCGCCAGTTGCCCGGGTCGAATCGTGAACGACACATTTTGCAGCGCAGCTCTGGCCTTGCTTCCTGGATAGCAAAATGTAACGTTTCTATGGCCCTTTTTCAGAATTGTAATATACGAAGATATATATTTGATTTACCGAAGTTCGAATGACATCCCGGTGCCATCCTTGGTATCGCCGCACGGATATGGGAGGTCCCCGTCCTTGAGTTTATTCCTCTTCTCTGATAAGGCGTACAAATTCTTCAGCTGGCTGACGTGGCGTTGGAAGGACTTTGAGTTGACGAATATAGTCTCCATTGAGTATCGCAGGTTCGTCGACGTTTGTTCAAGGATGGCAATGAAGGCGATTGAAAACTTCGTAGGATTCATAACAGCATTTATTGCCCAGTATATCTATAAAGGAATCAGTAATCAATTTTCTTGTGCACCTCTGATACGAAAACGCACCATGGGCATCTCCGCTGTCAAAGAGGATATAATATAAAAAATAGGAGAACTTCGGCGCTCGAACTGCACCCAAAAATCATCCGTACATGTATCCCCAAGCTCTTTCCGTATTCTGTACGGAATTGAGGCTAGATACATCAGAGAAGTCCGCTGCATGTACCTGCAAGAATATGAGGTCCTAAGTTCCCCGTGATATAGTCTTGTCTGTATTTATCTGCTGTGAGCGCAGCAAGTGCTTGCATGCGCTGATAATGCTTATTATTCAAGTGCACCAAAAATTCTAGGTGAAACATAAGCGCTTTGAGGGAGAGGAGATCATAAAAAATTACGAACTTCCTGACCAGGCGCTTCGCGAGAAGCAAGTTTCCAGCAGAGGCTTCATGAGGCAGAGGAACGCGAAGGCAGCCCCACTAGAACGAGAAACATGTATGATAAGTGTCAGTTGGCTAGCTGAAGTTATAATCTGTCCGAGGAACGAGACAATGGCATCTAATGCGCGCCATGCGTCGCGGGCAGTTATCCTCGGTTGGCTATCGGGGTCTATCAAGCTGATGCATTAAATTATCAGTTCGGTTGAAAGAGGCCGAATCTAACCTTGTGAAGCCGACATATCCAGCCGCAGTTTCGCTGAGGAAGACTAAGCCACCATTGAATAGGCAGGCTGGTTTAAAGCTGGCTCACCACGCATAAGGTACATATCGTAGTGTTGGGTGACACGGGCCTCAAACGCCGGGACCGACTTTTTCCTGAAAAATCCCTGTCAAAACTTGAATTATGTTTTACGTTTCGGATAGCTTACGTCCACCAGTATAACACTTCGACGAACACGATGCAAGATAAACGACTAACTATGGCGAAGTAAATTGCATATGAATCGACCTGTCCTTCGCGTATGCCGACTTCAATCTGGAACGAGCAAATTCAGCAAAGTTGAGGGTGAAAGGAAAAGGTCGACCAAACCCACAATTCCAAGTATATGCGAAGACGAATGCATCAAAAGAGCAGATTCCACACCCCTCCCGAATTGAGATAGCAGAAAAAGAAGGAAAGATCCAGGCGCCACTGAGGATATTTCAGAGAAAAGGCGCGAAAAGAGTCGTACCCCAGATATAAGCTCCTCCCATTGTCGTCGTAGTTCAAGGCGGCTTGATGGTTCGAGGGTCCAGAACTGCCAGATACCCATCTGACTGGATGTAATCGGGATTTCTGGGGAATCAGAGCCCGCCTTGACGTCCGGAACTTTATCTTCTGTATGTTTTCCCATGTCCCGGCCAATAGTTGAGAACCTTTGAGAACTCGACTTCCAGTTGTCCATGCGTTTGCCATTTTATAGCAGAATCCGGGACCGTTGCTGCGATCGGAGTCATCCAAGTGGTGTATCTTGATGCTTATCATGATTTAATATCTGATAGCGCAGTGAGAGTAGCACAGGCATTATGATGAAGCAGGAGCCATGGTGGGCGTCACGGTCATGACGGATGTTCTAGATTGCACGTGTTTGATGCTGACACTCTTCGAGACCGATCCCCGCCAACTGAAGGTTTTTAATAGTATCCTAAGACTTGAGGATGATTCTCATCGACGCTCGCTAGCTCTCAGTCGTCGGTTCGTCGCGACACAAAAAGCGACAAAGAGTCGACGAGAATTTTGCCACCTTGCCTAGTGGGTATGCGCAGCCGCACCGACCAAAATCGTTAGCTGACTAATCCATCAAATGCCAGATTTCGCCGCGCCGACCTGTTTCTTGAAGTTTGCTCGCTACTTCGCTGCATTGCAGGTGTCTGACTTCGCGGAAAAACACCAAGACTTATATTATACAGCTCTAAATACACTAGGGAAAAATTATATGGAAATCACTGGTAGTAATCATCCTCTGAGTCGGCCCCCTCGTCATATGCCTCAAGATCATCTATTGTCATCTGCTCTGACTGCTCCATGTCCCCGTCCTCATCTTCTTTGTGGTCCTTTGCAAGAGTAGCCATCACTATCGGAGTCAGGCTCCATGGTAGAATGCGAGGTGTTTGATGTAAGTCGAGCAGCAGCGGTCTGGGCACAGCGATCAGCCTTCCGCTTGCGCTTTTTCCCAGATCCTATATAGCGGCAGGCTTTGTTGATCACAGGTCAAAATTTTGAAATGTTTTCTGTTAACTACAAATAATATCAACATTCTCTCCTATCCCGCGACAGAAAAATATATATTGTGTGTTCGGTTCCTATTCCTATAGGGCGCGCGGTAGCCAGTGGTGATTCTGGCAGGACATCCGTTTTAGGCAGGTGACGCGGGGGAGTTTCAATCATGCCTGCGTTGCACATACCCATGCCTAGAGTGATTCAATCACTTGAGGAAATCTTTCATCATATTACTCCAAAAATATGATTTTTTCAATTCTTTCCTCTCGAACGGGGGAGTGTGGAATCGTACTCTGCTGGCTCATACTCAGGTGGCGGCAACTCATCCGACGGCCCTGCTCGTTCCGATAGCTGTTCGAGCTGCAGGGAATCGATCCAGGCCATACAGTCAGTTTGATTGATGAAATCCCTCTACCTAGCTATAGAGAGGCATGGCTGATAGATAAACGCCTCTTGTTGTAGTCTCACGTGTTTTTTACACTTCCGCTCGGTCTTTGCTGGGGCTACATCAGCGCGCTGCGCGGGCGCAGGGCGGGCGTCGGTAGATCGAATCTGCAAATTGGTAGCGGGTATTGCCGCGGTATGATGGAGGCGGGACAGCCGTCAAATCTGTGCCTTGGAATCGGGGCCGGCAGGCTTCGAGCATGCTGGTTCCTTAAAATAGCTCCTGCACGCCGCTAGCGCGCATTATACGCAGAAAACAAACAGAACGTAAAAGTAGTGTTTCATTCCAGATTGTTCAAAATATATGTATCCATTGATAAAATATATGCTTGTTCCTTATAATAGTTAAAAATAGCTCTGCCAGCATCAGTACAAAGGCTCGAATGGTGTTGTCTTACCTTTACTCCGCTGTCTGACCTTTACTCGATGCACCACTTTAACGCAATTTTTATTAGGAATCTAATCATGTTCGCATCGAAGTATTATTAAAATTATTTTTCAACGTTTCTGGCCTAGTGTAGTGTGCCCTGGAATGCCCATTGTATCATACATACTACGCTCGCCCACTGTTTGTCCATGTTTATACATGGTTGATTTTTCAGCCTGCCTTTTCGCTGACCCTCGCAAGTCTGCAGTCTCATACAAGATCAGGCCCTCTCTCTGGTAAGCCAGGCTTTCATTCTTACCAACCAAATGATTTCCAACAGATTCTGTGCTTTCCCGAATGGACCCGAACATGTTTCCCAGATATTTGTAACTGCACACCCAGGTACGTACTGCACACGTACTCCACCTACCACTATATCCTGATCTTTCTGACCTGTAGTCAGTGCGCTGCCCACCGGCCCGCATCCCTTTGAGCAAGAATCCGTGCGTCGTACCCTCCCCCCTACTCAAATCAGCCTCGACTACACGCACCGACTGCCATCCGGATTTATCTCGCGCCCCTTTTCCCCCAAAGCGGGAGGTGTATGACGAACAGCGGGAGGTGCGCGATGGACGACGGGAGGTGCACGATGGATGGTGGGATTTTCATGGCGGATGGGAGATTCACGGACAGGCGCACATCATGGACGAGGTGGGCCGAGGCACGACAGGGCAGATAGAGTGTATCTACCGTCTATTTTTATTTTATGTTTTTTTTCTATGTTTCGCAATGATATTCATGACAGTTCTATAACATACTTCTCGCACAGAATTAAACTGGGCATTGATGCGCAAAATATCAGGAACAATCAAGCCCCAGTGGGCGCTCCGTCGGGACAACTGCCGCCCAATATAGGAGTGTGGGCCTGATGAATCCCAAATGGGATGCGAGCCACGGTGTTGTAGTGGCAGGCAATTTATCAATAAAAGATGGACTGTAAGTAAGAGTTCTTTATCTATCAGGGCTTTCTTCTAACTAGAGTGCTTTATCTATCAAACTGACAGGGTCAGGTGATCGATCTGCATCTTCATCAACTGCATCTGTCGACGCATCTCCAACATCTCCGCCTCTGTCTGGGGGATCACTCGTCCCAAGCCGCCTCGCCCATCCTCGTTCAAGTCGTTTGCGACAAGCAATTGTCGTTCTACCTTCCCGGCGCTAGAACTGGAAGGGACGGAGAGCGGGGAGGCCGAGTCCGAAGCAGCGTACGCCGAGCTCGAGGTACCGCTGGCGTATTGGCTGGTCCTATCCGGTACGCCGTTCGTCCGGTTCAAGTCGCGGGGGATACTCGAATGCCTCTCTTCGTTCACGGAATATCCGCTCATATAGACCGACGGGGATCCGTACGGTGAAGCAAGCGGCGGTAAAATCTGCCGAGAGTTCAAGTCTGGAGTGCGAAGCACACTTGGGATACCCACGGATTCTCTACCGGGCGCATTGACCCCAGTACCATCTACGAAAGGGATTATTGGTCCATGCTGAGCAGCCATTGCGGGGCCTTCATCGTCGATAGAGAAATTAGATTGGCCCCTTGCGAGGCGCCTGCATTGACAGCAATAGACGGCGGCGGCGACGATTAGGGTCACCGCAACGCCTCCAGCAACGGCACCGGCTATGAGTCCTATATTATTCTTCGCCTGATTCGTAGTGGTAGCAGGTCCATCTGTTGGTGACGGACGAGCAGATTCTGAGCTAGAGGATGATATGGTCGAACCTGAGCTAGAAGGGGCGCTTCCCGACTCGGAGCTGGATGATGAAGGCGATATCGAAGGCGAAGGCGACGGCGATTGAGAGAGCGGAAGAGAATTATCGTACCTAACAGATTCAAGTAAGTGAATGCTGCTGAGAAAATCACAAAAGTTCAACTGAACCGCCACCCACTCATATGTGGCATAGTCAAAATCAATGAGAACAGCTTCGGGGCCCGATGCAGATATCAAGAGCTTGTGTTGTTCATTAGAAAAGCCAACCATATTGACCGGTTGGGTGAGTACAGCTGCCTTGTTCGGATCTGGTGTGTGTTGAAAGTAAAAAATAGGCGGGACGCCGTCGACTGTGAGATTGACTATGGTCTGCGTAGGAAACTGGGGGCTGGTTGGGGGGAAGTTGAAGACGACGAAATATACAGAGATGACGCTTCCTTGGAGGTCCGAACACTTTGATCAGAGTTTTCCGAAGGGATATGATTATACTCGCCCTCACCTATGAATGAGATCTCAATCGTGGACGGATCAGCTCCAGGGATATACGTCGACGTCGACCAGGTTTGTTGTGGGCATAAGTCTCTGGGTTCCCGTACCTATCACCGAACGCACAAGAGACGCAATTCGAGCGCCAAGCTTGGGGAGGGCTGTAGATAGGTTTATCCCCAGTCACTTCTTCGCCATAGGCATCGTCGATAATCCTCTTTACAATTGCTGCACCGATGAGCCTACCAAGCCAGAGGAGCACGAATAGCAGGGGAAATCCGAGTCGCGGCGGTGGCATTGAGCTCGCGAGACTCTAACGAAGAGCCTGCTGCGAGGCCGGGAATTGACCTTGACGGATGACGGGGAAGGGGACATCTGCAGTGCACTACCATACCTATAAAGCTGGGGCACGAAGCCGGTCGGATTAACCGGGGATCGGTATGTGCTTCTATGTGGCGAGTGTGGGCGTCGACGTCCTCCGACACACGACCGTCGGCTTGTGACATTCCGATATCAACCTCGATAGCAATCATCAGTTTCGAAAAAAAAAATTGCGTCGCGAATTATCGCAGCAAGCCTATGGCTTCTTGGATTGAAGCCCAGTCTCAATATACAGAGGGCTGGCCCAAGCCAATACCGTATAGGGAATGCGGTCACTTGTGGTGTTTCTGTGGGCGCAAGTACAGATGACAGTCGATCTGATTTATGAGACGTATCAGTGATGCTAGATGGATGGCGTATAATCATGACAACTTCGTTTCATTGTCGCGCTATATAGCATCAGCACGTAGCATTGCAACTTGTGGTTGGTGTTTGTGTATGAGAACTGAGACTTGGCCGAGACAAGTGATCTCTTCGCAGGACACACCGACTTCAAGCCCTCAGAACTCCGAGAGTCAAACACTCACTCAGTAGAAGAAAACATAATTGGTATTTCTATGCATTAATGGCGGCACATCGAGCACCAAGTATCAGTAAAGAAACATAGGCAGAGCTACAGCAGTCCCAGAGAGGTTGACCAGGGAGACGAAGAGTAAGAGTTTCTATTTAGTAGTGGTGCACCTGGAGTAACAAAAACACAAATCAGTTACCGGAAGACCCTCGGATATATGAAACAAAACACACCTCTTCACGCTCACGTCCACGCATGGACGGGGGCTCAGTGCCCTTGAAGTAGATATCCGTCCAGAGGTCAGCAACGTCAGGCTCAGGCGACGCCTTGGCCTCCGCCACGGCAGCATCGACCTCGGCTTTGGCGTCCTTGTCCAGTTGCTTTAGGTAGCACGAAGAATGGTCAATCAACAGCATGTAGTCAGTCTATAGAATGACGCACCTTGAGCTCCTGCTCGGTGGCAAGACCCCACTCCTCGATGTAGCGCTGGAGACCGCGGATGGGGTCCTGGGTGCTGCGCATGCGCTGCACCTCCTCACGCGTGCGGTAGGTGGTGCCGGGGTCGGACATACTGCAAGCCAATCGTCAGCTTCCATTACAAAAACAGGGGGGGTAGGGGAACGTACGAGTGGCCTCCGTAGCGGTACGTGACGAACTCGAGGAGGAGCGGGCCCTTCTGCTCGTTGACGGCCCAGTTGCGGGCGTACCGCACGGCCTGGAGCGAGGCGATGATGTCCATGCCGTTCACCTGCAGCCCGGGGATGGTGTCGCCGCGCTTGAAGTACTCGGTGTTGGCGGAGGAGCGCTCGGCGGACGTGCCCATGCCGTACTTGTTGTTCTCGCACACGAAGATGGTGGGGAGGTTCCACAGCTTGGCCTATAGAGTGGAAGAGGATTGAGTACAGAGAGAATCGAGGGGCCGGAAAGGATGGGTCGCACCATGTTGTACGCCTCGAACACCTGTCCCTGGTTACTCGCACCATCACCATACAGCGCAAACGTCGCATTCTGTTCACCCATATACTTCTGTGCAAACGCGACGCCAGCGCCAACAGGGACCTGCGCACCGACGATACCGTTGCCGCCGAAGAAGCTCGGGGTGAAGATGTGCATGGAGCCGCCCTTGCCGTTGGACATGCCGCTCTTGCGGCCGAGGAGCTCGCCGAGGACGCCGGCGACGGTGCCGCCGCGCAGGACGGCGAAGGGGTGGCAGCGGTAGGCGGTGATGACGCGGTCGTTGGGGACGATACCATGTTCGAGACCGACTGAGACGGCTTCCTGTAGAACATGTCAGTAAACGTGTATGACCAGTGCGAACTCGGAAGCCAGGCTAGGCCGGCTGGTGCCAAAACGAGGAAAGAGAAGTGCTACAACGCCAACACGTTGGAGCAGGACAGACGTCATACATCCCGTAAAAGAAAAAGAAAAAACCAGTCAAGCACCCACCTGTCCTATAGCCAGATGGCAGAACCCCCTAATGAGCTTGGCCTTGTACAGCGCATCAGCAGCCATCTCCATGCGGCGCATGAGCTGCATCTGGCGGTACATCGTGAGCAGCTGGTTTTTGGTGACCTCGACCTCGAGCTCGGGTCCGTCGCACTTGTACGAGCGGAACGACTCGGCATCGAGTTTGACGGTGAATGGCTCGGCGGGGTCCGTGGGCGCGGTGGTGTGCAGCTGGGTCGTGTCCGCTGAGGTCTGGATGGTGCGCACGCCTCTGAGGGGCTGAAAAAAAATTGTTCAGAACAGGCGTTTGGGTTTGGGAAGGAGGAGTGGGCTTACGAGGGTGCGAGACAGACGGAGACGAGCCAGAGAAGCCATTGAGTGTTTTGGAGGGAGTGAGGGAGGAAGGAAGGAGGAGGGAGGGAGGAGGTCGTTGTCGACGTGTCGGAAACAAACGCAACAAAATCTTCCTTACCTGCCTTCCCGGCCCGCACGTGCCGCCCCAAAGCACCCTGCCTCGGGTTAGATCACGATACACGCAACTTACTTACCTACTCATAAAACGAACAAAACATTGCGATAACACATAAAACTAATACAAAAAAGTCTACAAACGAACGAATCGAAAGCGCGAAAACAAGCATCCATTCGAATTCAGCATCCCAGCATCCCACCATCTCTCCACACCCAACCATTGAAATCAACACTCACGACCCCCCATCCTTCCCAAGCCAATAAAGCGCATCCTTCGCACTATCCACAACACCCCTATCATGCTCCCACCCCGGCCCCCCAAGCCTCCCCGACCCCGGACCAGGACCCAGCCCCATGCCCCCCGCAGCCCACTCACACACATGGCGCAACACCGGCTCGAGCCCCGCCGCACGCACCCTCGCCGGGCCCACCCTCGCAAGCTCCGCCACACACGCCACGATCGGCGCGCGCGACTCTGCCCTGCTCGTAGCCGCACTCGTACTTGTGCTGGGAGGCGGTGATGATGGCGTGGTCGGGCTGGCGATGGCGATAGCGATGGGCGAGGGTGACACGGGCACGGGGAGCGGGAGCGAGGTGGCTGCGGTCAGCGCGGTGTGCAGCGCGGGCAGTATATGCGGGTGGACGAGGATGCGCTCGTGGTGTACCCGGCCCCCATTCGACAGGTTCGCGAGCAAGTACGAAGCCTGTGTGTTGAAATCGTTAACGGTTAGTATACACAGTATGCTCTTAGGTTTGGTGGGTGTGGATGTGGATGTGGATGTGAATGCACTTACCTGGAGCACGATATCCTCGTGGGGCGACTTGAGCGCAGCCGCGATGCGGTCGAGGAGCGCCTGGTAGTCCATGCTGGAGGCTAGAAGCTCGACTCCGTCCTCGTCCTCTGATATATTCCGTAGCACGTTCAGCGCCTGCTCTCTCACACCCGCATCGGGATCCTCCAGGAGCCTATCAAGGCAGGATCAGAAACGCGCGCACCAAAAACACGATATCCGAAAGATCAAAGGAAGGAATGACACCCAAATCCCAAAGAGACGAAAAGAAAACGAAAGAAAGCAAAGCAAAACAAACCTCAAAACCTTCCCCCACCCCACCTCCTCCCCAACGCGCCTCTTCAGCGCCACCGTACTGCGACACAGCAAATTCTTCATCGCCCACAGCGCACTCGTCCTCAACGCCGGCTCCTCGTACCCGACGATCTCCACCAACCGCGCCAGGAGGCCTTCATCCAGCAACACCTGCCTCAACGGCGAAAAGTCGTTCACCATGTTACACACCGCCGCCAACGCCGCGCCCAGGACGCGTTTATCCTCCACGCCCACGCCCGGCTTGCCCTCACCCGCACCAGGACCCTCCCCCTCCCCCTCCCCTTCCCTCACCGCACCTTCCCCCACCGCACCTTCCCGCACCCGCACCCTACCTACACCACCCCCACCCTCCCCCCGCCTCAAACAAACCCGCGGCACCCCAATCCCCAGCCCACTATCCACAATATTCGTCCGCAGCACCGCAACCGCGCGGCTCATCGCCCTTACACACTGGCACGCCGCGTACCGCACCCCCGGGGCGGGGTGCGCCAGGCCCGCGAGGATCACTTGCATCACCGGCGGGGGCGTGCCTGTGCCCGTACCCGTGCCTGCCCCTGCGCCCAATCCCGCCCACGCCGCCGAACCCGATGCGGACGCGGATGCGGATGTAGATAACACCCCCCCTGGACCGGGTGCCGGTGGTAAATGCGGCGGCGACGGCGACGGCGGCGACGGCGACGGCGGCACGACGGGCTCCGTCAGCGCGCGCCGCACGTCGTTGTCGAACAGCGAGATCGCAGCGATCGCCGTGAGCCCCGCCTCGCGCAGCGCCGCGGTGCCCTCTGGCTCGTCCCACTCGTCGTCCTCGGTGGGGTCTGGCGTTGGCGTTGGCTTTGGCTTTGGCTTTGGCGCAGAAGAAGAATAGGAGTAGGAATAGGAATAGGAATAGGAATGGGTGGAAGAGGAGGTGGAGGAAAGGGAAGAGGTGGAAGCGGGTAACGCGGGCGTGGGGCCGAGATCGAGCTCGAGCTCGAGCTGGGTGAGCGGGAGGGGCGGCAGAGGGAGGGACGTGACGAGCGCTACGAGGCGCGTGAGACACCCGCGGTCGAACGCGGCTTGGCAGAGCGTCGTGTCGTCCGAGACGAGGTGATCTGTGTGCGGGAAACGTGGATCAGAATCAGTCGGTGTGTACACATACACGCAGGAAGGCAGAAGGCTAAAGGGAAGGAATAGGAAACGGGACAGGAAACGGAAACGGAAACGGAAAACGGGGTACGCACAGAGGACGTAGCACGCGCGCGTGCGCTGCGCGACGCTCGGCCCCGGCCCCGCATCACCGAGCGCGAGGAGGCGGTTGACGATGTCCATCACCGTGCGCGTCGCCGTCTCGTCGTGCGGGACGTGCGAGGGGCGTGCGAGCGCGCGCAGGATGTGGGTCGCGCTGTGCAGATGGATGGATAGTGGATAGATGGATGTCAGTTAGCATGGAGGTGATTTTGAGTGTGTGATGGTGGGACGAAGGGAGGACGTACCACAGACATGCGGCGAGCTGGACATCGGGCGCGCGCGATTTGGCGAGTGCGAGGACTGTTTGGAGGGCTGGTGGGTCTGGGGGATGGTTGGTATTATTGTTAATGTTACCGTTACTGTTACTGTTAGGGAATGTAACGCACTGTCGCGGTCGAAACTAGTTTTTGCGAGTGCGCCAGCGACGTCCGGGTTGTCTTTTGCGAGTGCTGCGAGCGCGCCTAGTGCGGCTTCCTGGAGCTAAAGGGAAGAATGTAGCATGTTAGAGAAAAGTGAAATATGTCAAATCATAAGAGAACGGAGGGAAATCATATGATAACCGCAAACGCCGGGTGCAGACTCGGCGGAACGTGTACATCCCGCTGTCCGCTGTCCGCTGTCCGTCGGCATAACGATGTCCCACGGAGGACCCACTCCAGCACAAAAAAAAAAAACACAAAAACACACCTTGATATCCCGACTCTGAATCAACACACCCAACTGCTTCGCAACCCACCCGCCGTACCGCGCAGGCCCAGCAGCCACAGCGCTCGTCTTCTCCCAGCCACGGCGCGTCGGCGTCTTCACCTCCCGCGCCCTATCCGCCGGGGGGAGCCACTCCGCCACCGCACGCCGGTGCGGGCGCGCGCGGACCGCCGCGGCCAGGAGCTCTGCGATGGACGTCGGCGCGAGCTGGGCGAGCAGCGGGAGGAGCGTGTCGAGGGAGTCGATCTGCGAGTCCGGGGTCAGTCGTGCCGTACCGTAGATAGTGGTAGAAGTAGAAGTAGAAGTAGAAGAGAGACGAACGTGGAAAAGGAACTCGAGCGCCTCTTTCGCGTCGTTCTCCGCAACGCTGGATTCAGGCCCGAGGCCGTACTGCGAGGGCCCGACGACGTCTGCGATGGAGACGGTGAGGGCGCGCAGGGCGCGGGTGAAGGCTGCCCTAAGGCGCGGAGGGTCCTCGGGCTGGAAGTGCGCGATTGCGTAGAGGAAGGCGCGGGGTGCGTTGGCGTGGAGGAGCGATAGGAGGGCCTCGTCGGAGCCTGGAGACGGGTGAGCGGGTGGGAACGAGTGGTTGTGAGGAGTACGTACCGTAGGAGAGAGAGGCGATGACATGGGCGGCTTCGATGCGGATGTCGTTGGGGGAGATACGGGCGTCATGCGCTGTCGGTGTTCGTGGATAGTTGAGGCAGTCTACCAGGCTGAGACGACCAGGTCAGCAAGTAGATCGGATACATGCACTGGACGCACTTTCTGATAAAGAACGCATCGCGGGAGAGCTGCAGCTTGGCCAAGGGGTTGCCGATGACGTTGTTCTTGACTTTGCGCAGGTTCGCGAGGTTGACAGAGGCCACCGTCATCGTCGCCGACGAGCACGCCAACGTTTGAGATGGGCTTGCGTGGGAAATGATTGGGCCTCCACGTTGAATGAGGCAACAGATAACATCCCGCTATCCCACCCCCTCCGCCCAGACTCGACAAAAAAGCCAAATCCGCAGTACATTAGCGCTATCGGAGCAGTAAAATTGGCGCGTGGACGGTACCTACAGTGGTATCCTGTTGTTGCAACCATTTTGGTATTTTGGCATCATGGTGAAGCATGGTATTGGGTGTGCAGCCACGGATCGGGTACCTCATTGACTTCAACTGGGATTCTTGGACTCTTCTGCTCCTTATCCCGCAGGCCACGGTGACCAAATATCTACATTATCTTATCAGGTAGGTAGACGCGAGACATGACAGGTGCCAGGCTCACTGGCGCTCAAACTGTTACTACTAGGAAACATGCGACTTCCAGCTACTTCGAGACTTGCCTTGGGATACACTCCTCGTTCTTTGACTCGTTACTTCAAGCGCGCCACTTATGTGTAAGGAGTTCTGTTGCTGTTACACCTGAGAAGGATAGAAGCTAATGAAAATCCCTAGCGCAAACTGCAGTCTCGCCGACTCTAAGCGCCGACTCAGGCTTGCTCAAAGGGCTGTTGGGAGACATTCCACTAAGTCGCGCGACTTAGTGGAATGTCTCCCAACAAGGGCATGGTCCCTCAATCACCTCCTCAAAACAAACAATATTCCATCTGATCTTGAAAAAACGCAGCTGAAAAGCCTCTTGCGAGATGCCTAAATCGAGCTGGCGATCTTTCAACAATCGCATGCAACCCACAAAATTCCTGACTTTCTCGGCCAACTCATTTATGCATGTAAAAGTGCATTATCTACTTTCCGCCGCCTTCCCGCAGAGGTTCTCCTCGTCATATTCTCCTTTACTCCCCCCGATATGTTGCAGATTCGTCTCCTTGAAAATCCCCAAGATTCCATGACTCTAAATTCCTCACCATATATCTTGGCGCAAGTCTGCAGCCAGTGGAGACATATAGTAACCGCATACCAACCACTCTGGTCTCACATTTTCATTCAATTTGGCCTTCCAGGAGAATGTGCTGTGCCGTCCTTGGCCAAATTGCAACACCAGCTTGAGCGATCTGGATCCCATCCGCTCTCTATCTACTTTGGATCTCTTGAACACAGATGGCCAGATTCAGCCCATGTGAAAGAGTTGATCCTTCTCCTCATGACTTACTCTCATCGTTGGAGACACACCTGCTTCTTCGTGGATGACGATAGCCTCCGTCTGATGGAACAGGTGAAAGGCCGCACTCCCATTCTCCAGACCATGCACACTGTCCCACTCGTGGTCTCCACTCGCACACGTGACCTCCGAGGCTCACCATCGTCTCGGTTGACCCATCACAGAGCCTCTAGCATCGAGTTCGAGGCCCTTCGGCAAATCGTCTACCACCTTGTCG
This sequence comes from Sphagnurus paluster, assembly GCA_018282025.1. Classification (NCBI taxonomy): domain Eukaryota; kingdom Fungi; phylum Basidiomycota; class Agaricomycetes; order Agaricales; family Lyophyllaceae; genus Sphagnurus; species Sphagnurus paluster. The sequence continues at coordinate 21,383 of JABCKI010005900.1, forward strand.
AATTAGACTGCAAAGTCATTAAATACGGAACACACCCCGGGCCGCACGTTCGTCTCCCAAATCTCAAAAGACTGCGCTTCTCCCCTCGACACTCCCAAATCGAATGGTTGCGAGCGCCCAAGCTGGAGGCTCTCGAGGTCTATAACTCCGAATTACCCCACCCAGAGGTCTTCCTTCGTCCAAACATCCGCTACAAAGGCCAAATTGTAGATCTGGAAAGCTTGTCGTCTTTCATCAGCCACGCCGGATGTGTGCTACGCTCGCTCTCGAATTCGGTGACCAGGTTACGAATCGGGCATGATGGGGTCGGAGTACTGGGGGATCTCGTAGCAACCGTTCCTTCACTTGTGCAATTGGAGCTCCACAAGTGCGCAGTTGAATGGAATTTGTTGACGCAAGTTATCGCACCAATAGATAACCAATGCCCTCTCCCTAAACTCCTACACGTTGTCCTCACATTCGCATTATACCCTGCACATCCTCGACCTTCCCCGCCCTTTGAATGTGCACATCGTCGACGCATACTCCCTGTCACCAAGTTTGAAGCGCCACCGCTTCCAGAGACTGCGCTCGACTTCTTGGAGTCGCTGGCCGGATTGCACGACAATGGGCCTGGGGCTCCTTCCTTGTCCTTGTCCTTGGAATCAATCACCTTTTTCAATGTGAAGATTCGTGCTGGAGACGAGTCGCGCATCTCGTGCCTCATGGAAAACCGACACGGAATCTTTCAGGTCAAAAATGGCCTGCCTGATTGATTTTTATTGTGATAGCTGCCGTCTACCAGCTGTACGGTAAAGTCCAAACTACAATTTTTTAGATATATAACTAATGTGTTCAAGCTCCAGGTATTTTTAGAAATTTCCTGTGCTCCCTTGCTTTCGCTTTCCTTTGAGTTTTCAATACTATTAATCCGACTATGACCATAAGAGTCCATAGGAAGATAAGTTTCTTGGTTACCTTGGTCAGAACAGTTTGTGTTGCCTGCTGTTGCAACATAGTGAGCTTCCTTGATTTGGGGATCGCAGCGAAGTATATTCAAGTTAATTATGATTTCTTCAACATTGGAAGGTGTTTGAGGTGTACTAAAGACGTACTAGCTGATGCCCTCTGCGGTATTTCGAAGTCTGATTTTTGGACTGGGGGAGGATGAGGGGGGATCCCCTAAAGTTGCATTAATATTATCGCAACATCCCTCCTGATGTTCTCGTCATATTCTGATTTACCCTCCCAGATTTGCCGCGGGATCGTCTAACTGACAGTCCTCGATCCGAAGCTATGACTGTGGATTCTTCACCGTTCGTTTTTTGAACGAGTCTGCCGCATGGAGTGGCGCTGCGCGCTACTCCACCGTTCCCCATTGTTCATGTCAACCGAGAGCCGCGCGGTGTAACCGAGTATACAGACGTGAAAAAACCGCAAGATATGGCATGATTGGCAGGGCTCCACCACACGGAAGAACGTCTTGAATTACTACGGCTCATGAGCATCGATGACCACGTCAGTATTATGGGGAATAGAAATCAAGGTACCGTTGGGGTTTTCTTTATTTACTTCGTCCGCGTGCTCAGAGCACCTGATGGCACAATTGCAGACTCTCAGTCCTGGTACCCCTCCCAGGAAGCCAACATCCCCGTCGATTCGCCCACCGCGACTCGGAAGAGTGGGCGGATGCTATCAGAGGTGAGCTCCGACGCCTCTCACTCTCGCTTCAACGTTCAAACACTTACTACGTGCACAGCCAACCAGAATACCCACATCTATGGCAGGCTTGACGACGACGGTATTGGGCGCGACCCTGAGGATGGGAGTATACTCGACGACATGGCGTCAACGAAGGGCGGCACATTCTCGAGCACGGCAAATGGTTTGGTGGGTGCAGTGAAGCGGGTGCAGCGAGTTATTTTAGGAGCTCGGATCGAGATATCCATTTACTGACTATTACGTGCAGGGATAAAGGAGGATTCTGGAGGTGCACACATCAGGACTCGAATTTTTGTAATATGGTATAATCGAATAATTTTTTGTTGCACGAAATGTCGCACTGAACACGACATCTTCGGACAAATGAGGGCTCGATTTACCCATTTCGAATGTGAACATGGGCCATCCATCATGCTGGTCTTTATCCCCATGATTACTCAGAAACAAATTCAGTACTACCTCGTTGACACCCACATAAGCAGGCCAGAAATTTCAATATATATTTTAATGCAGACGCTTTATACGCAGTATACATGATTGAAGTTGTAAGAGTCACAAATTTTATAATATCTGTGAATTAAACAGGTAGGCCACTTCCCTAATATCGCCTAAGGAACACAGGTTCATAGCCAGCCTGGGGTGCGTTGGGCAATGGATCGCCCTCACGCCATTCGTATCCTTTTGGTCTCAGTTCGAAGTCATCACCATCTGCCAGATAAAAGCGGCCAGATTCGTCCTTAAAAAAGAGGGTCCCTTTGACCAACTCTCCATCGTTATCTGATTCGTGTCCTCTGGCCCTGTCGTGCTGAAACGTAGCTTTTCCATCTTCCGGACCAATCAAAACTGCATGTTGCCTTTTTAATACAGATTTCCCCCTGGCCCGGGATTCGCCAGTGGAATCCTGCTCTTGGGATTGTCTCTCTGGCCTAGGTTGGGGAGGCCTGCGGGTATCCCCATCCACCTGCGGGCCTTTTCTTTCTATCCGATATCATCCGCCTCTAAGATTTGACCTGCCCCCATCTTTGATAGTGCTGTCTATTTAAAATCGAGTGAATACTTCCATTCGGTTTGTGACTGACTCAAACGTTGGCTAACCTGTGTTAAATCGTCCACTGCGATTTCAAATTCCCCCTGATGATTCTGGTTACTGTTCATAACGCTTGGGTTTTCAGTTCTTGCTATGTCGTTGATTTAGTAGGTTGTCGATGCGCTAGGCGGTAATGGAGTCGAATTTGATTGTGAATTACCGGCGTTGGACCGTAGGCCTTTTATATGAGGATACGAAAACACCGCATTTACGATCATTTTATAATCGAGATATTTGGGTGTCCTAGCTCTATCGTTTGCTTCTTTTTATGCTATTGTTATTGTTATGATACGAAAACACCGCATTTACTATCATTTTATAATCAAGATATTTGGGTGTCCTCGCTCTATTGTTTGCTTCTTTTTATGCTGTTTCTTTTTATTCGGCATTTTTTTCTGAGACAAAAGTCAGGTATGTGTTCCATCATCGTGCAAAAATTGGTATAAGTAGTAGAGCCAAGAGAGGGCCGAACACATACAGCGTCAGCCCTGAGCCTTGCGAGCGTTACGACTTGATTGCTCATGAATATGGCAGTCGAAAAATTATTTCCCCACTCGCTTCTCAGGTTTCATGTTACAAGGTAAGCGAATGACTCTCCTCGAGAACTTTGCATGATGTGGCGCTCTTCGCACGGGTATTCGTTATAATATAACTTTTATAATCTGTGCACTGATCGTGGGAAAAGATTACGATCAACTGGATGAAGGCCCCCACAACTTCTCTCTCTCCACAGATTACATCAATGGATCTCCGCATGACTCTACAAGATCTTCAGAAGCGACTTCGAGAGTTTTTGTAGTGCCTCTTTTGTGGTTTCGTCCTCGGACCTCCACACCACGGCACGGCCCTCTAGGATCCTCGTATCCCCAGCGACGGCGCCCAGTTCGACGAGTGGCCAAGCAGTGTCCAGGCACACACACAAACCGAAGGTCACCGAAAGCGTCCCAGGCTAGTCGGCCGCGCGTGCGCGCCGCAATCTGTGGAGGGAATGGAAAGCAGGCTCACGGAGGCAGTCGGCAGTCCCTCCAGGCTTTCACGAAAGTGAACCAATTTTATGTGGATGGGCCTGCTCAAACATGCGGGGAACCTGTGATAGGAACGAACCGACGGTGTGTCCGCTTCGCAGAGCTTACTTGCCCACCAACTTTTCTGACGTTGTGTGATAGGCGGGAGGTCGAAAACGAGAAATATATCGCTATCGAATTCCTCGTGTAGCCCACTCTGAGCGACGAAGAGGCTCAGGCGACCACTTCATGTCGCGCGACCGCCCTGTCCTGGATCGGGCACTGTGAGCCGGGTCAACGCCTCAAGCCCTTTTACTCCCTTTCTCTGCTAAATCCACTCGGCAGACTGGATATCACGGCCGCAACGTTCTCGTAACCTGCAGCTCGAGAACGCGGCGACGATGCGGGAGGTGTCATTGTCGACCACCAGCGCAACCGCCCCAAGGTATTATCGTGCTATTCCTCTCTTCTTCTCACTGCTCACCCCCACCCCTATCCCGATCTCCAACGAAGCCCTGAAGCCCCTATCGACGTTTATCACCGCGCTGAACGGTCTGAGCTGCTGCGCCGCACGATTCAGGACCCAGGCTGCGGATCGTGAGTTGGTGGAGGCGCTCTTCGGCATCAACGAGTTGCAAAGGAAGTTTGACCTATGGAGCGAGGAGTGGACAAGATGGCTCATTTGCATGGGGTGGTATATTGAGGGCATGTCTCAGGAGGGTTCAGTCTTTTTGTATGAGACTGGCAACTTACAATTTTCCATCTTGACGACGTGGCGGCGCCGCAGACGCTTCTAGAACAATGTTAAGCTCTTGCTATTCTGCCATGCCACGTATGCTGAGATGGCTTAGACTCACAGATGTGGCATACAGCGTATCTTATGAGTCTACCTCAATGCTTTACTTCGGTTCCAACTCGTAAGCCTCCTTTCATGTTAGTTTATCTGAACTAACATCCCCATCCGTTAGTGACGCGAAGGACACGGCGGTGCTCTACGACACGCAAATTTTGCATGAGACCATAGGCTCTTACTAGTTCTCAAGGAGGGCGAGGATGGGGGCGAGCAGGTGGCCGGGTTCCAGAAGATCATGGAAATCGTGAGTCATAGTCGACCCCCCCCTCCGACTGCCGACCGAGAGGCGGCGGCGGCGGCAGCAGCGCCTGTGTTAGGACCAGCCCGTGTATGTGCACTGATGTTGTGCTTCCAGATCCAGGCTAGGCGAAGCTAGAGTCTTAAGTTACGTTCAGCGATGCTTGCTACTAATAGTATTGATAAAGTATCCTATGTACACAATCATTATAACTTATGCTCAAATGATAATACGTTTACACCGCCCTTACGATTGATAATAGGATTCTCCAATGAACATCATCTGATGGAACATATCTGGATCCAAATTTATCTGAATACCTGACTTCCTCATCTCATAGAGCCTCGAAAGCAGCGTGAATCCCTGCCCCTCGAGAGGCGGATTGGGTAACTGATGCAAACTGACGCTCGCAAGGCGGGATAATCCATCAAAAATCCCCAGCCTTGCGCGCGACCGTAGCATCTCCAGAAGAAATGAAAAATCAAAGGACAGCTCTTTGCGAAATTTGAAGGAGAATGTGATGTTTTCAAGTTTTGGTACAGAAGGGAGTCGGTGAGGTGTGATGGTCAGGACACCCATAATAATATCCCATTCTGCCTCAAGGTTTTTTATGGTCAAATTGACAAGCAACGGAGTATTTGCAAAGAGCGTTGGTAGATCTGATACCCCCCGGATATCCGGTCCAGTAAGGATTAGAGTTTGAAGCGAGCACGAAGAACGAGAAATGAAGCAAGCGATGTCCCGTAGCACAACGGGCCAGTATGGCAACAAGGACTACTTTGTCATGCTATGACACTATGCAACGCTCCCAACTGCTTCATAGCAAACCCCTAGATTGCTGATGTGGTCACCATTACCGTTACATTTAGACTGCCCGATAAGATAAGATTCAGAAAGATATTCGTTGCGGGACCCACGTTGTAAGGGCAGGGTGACGTAGTCACTGTGACGTTACACGGAGGTAGTCGGGACTCAGAGAGAACAGAGGTAAAACCTAGTATTTCTGAGAGGACTGCCGTATCTACTAACAGGTCGGAGTACTTATACTAGTGTGGTAGTAGGAACAATGGGAGAAAGGAAATATATAATGCCTGTAGGATAGATCACGGCTCTAAGACCGGTCCGAGGGTCACCGGTCACGGTGCCGCTACATACGCCCTCCAGGTATCATGAGCGGGGCAAAGGATGCCTAAGGGTGGGGGAAGTAAAGTAGAATAGGACGGGGTTAAGGAATAGAAGTATAAGTAAGTGTCCGCGGCCGAGGGGTCGTAGCAGGGAGTGAAAACGGATGGGCACCGATATTGTTCGGCGGCTCCTCAAGCAACAGCGGCGGCAGAGGGCTCCACGGCGGCGGCGGAAGAAGGAGGCCCAGCGGTGGCGGCGGTGGCGGGTGGAGCCATC
>JABCKI010005901.1:0-27430 GCA_018282025.1 Sphagnurus paluster
AGGACGTGTGGGAGTTTGGATAATTACATAACATTTTGACATAAGCAGGCCACTTTCCCAGGCCTCGCTCGTTAAGGATTTAGATTTCTCTGGTAAATGACTCAAATTAATTTAAATTAGCTGAAACCATGCGAACCGTCCTCAAGCTTGTCTCGAAATTTCCTTGATACAGTGACTGCGGCGCCACCTGCAGAATATATTCCATCAATACCGCGCTTGGTACCCCAGTCACAACAAGATTCTTACGACCGTGATTTACGGATGGAACTGTACGCCTCCACAGATGAGAGCACAAGTAACGAGGACTCGTCTGATGGAGAAGATGATTGTCTCAATACTGCAGCAGATTTCATCAAGGACAACAGCAAGAAATTGACTGTGAAAAACCCTTCCAAGGTTCTAAAAAATAATGTGAGTGGTTTTTGGTCATATAGGCAACAATTAATTCTATTCTGAAGGATCCACTGTGGTGGGCGGAGTCTGGCTTCCAAAAATTCAAGAAGAAAGTCCTTGCTGTTGATCCTCATGCCGAATTCGATCGCAAAAACCGTAACATTGTACAATGCGGTAGATGCGGTAAGATGAGTGAGGCGAAAAAGGTCAACAATCTTTTATGTTTCAAGGAGCATTTTAATGGTAAAAACTGCCAGAATGGAAAAGGCAACCAACCTTTGGTGTCTAGTTTCTTCCTAAACCCTCAAAAGAAAGCTTCTGGAAGCCGCAGACTCCGCCCCAAAATGCTACCGCTTGTGGCACCCGGTATTGCATGCCCTGGTCTTGGCGAAATAAATCACCACCATGTGCCGAAATACCTCGCGCGTACAGTCATGGGGTATGGTGGCGCACGTCACCGCAGCGTAATCCAGGATCTTGTTACAACTGATCCGGGCTCCTTCAGTCTAGGAAAAAACAGGAAAAAGATTACTAAAGAGGATATAGATGCATGTGTTCTTCGGACTGAGCGTGCTGAGGCCAGGTGGTTCAATGATCACTCTCTCATTGTTGTCTTTTCTGCAAACTGCACAAAACTTGGGCAGATCCGGTCACAGAGAGTTGCTCCTTGTCAGGCATGCTTGGATCTTCTCAGGATCAGAAGCTTTTGGAATGCTCTGCGTTGAACAATACCCCTCCCTCACAACAGCAAATTCACTCTGTTTGCCTACTGCAATAAACTCCTTGGTGATGCTTATGCACGCCACACTGATTTTCAGGAGTTAATGCAAATGGGAAAAGAAAAATGGCTAGTGTTTGCAAAGCGAGCAGCTGCTGGGCGGTATGATTACAAACATCCTGCATTGTGTGGGATGCTTCAGGCTATCACTATTTCAGAGGATCGCAGTCACAAGGGGAAATCACTCAAGAATATGAAGTACGACGCTGATTTTGATATTATTTGCACAAATCTGGCTTTGATCTCTCCACAAGCATACAAAATCATACAAGCTGAGTTTGGTGGAAGAAGTCTTCGAAGCATGAGGTGCGATTGACAATTTTATGGCACCCTGTCTTGATTGAACAAATATTTCAGATATCTCCGAGCCAAAGGTGGCCGGTATCAACCCGGGATCGTTGAATCCAATTTTGACGCAGCACAGAAATGGCTCGCAGACATGGGCTATGATGGGCCAGTTGTCTTGGCCGTTGATGATACAAAAGTCACTGCCGCACTGAGATCTTATCGTGACGGAGATAAATGGAAGGCAGGTGGTATGCACGGTGAAGTGAAGGCAATCACTCAATACGATGACCTCTTGGATATGGCCCATATTGATCGGAAAAGCCTGGCTGAAAAAGTGGGAGCTAGGATCTCACTATTAATTTTTGTTCTGACAATTTGTGGCAGACCCGTGCATGGCTTCTTGTCGTCCCAATTGCTAAAATCCCACCAAAACTGATTGCTACGGTGGCACTGGCAAATAGTGTCAACCGGGATGAGCTACACAAATGGCATGCTGATGTTGAATCCCATCTTGCGTCTCGCAGCATACACCACATCTCTTATAATGTTGATGGTGTGTCTATTGAGCGTGGATTGACACATGATATTCAGAATAAAGCCATCAAAAACAAGGCGACACACAAGTGGATTTTTCAACATCCCATCCGGGAGCTTCCAAACCTGGTCCTCGAAGTGCCTGTGCTCGAAAATGGAAAACCGCGGGCCATGTCCACTGATGGAAAAAATCTCAAAAAAAATGGACGCGGGAGTGCCATATCAGGTGCATGTGTACGACCCGCTGGACGCTATATCATTCACTATGGGATGTTTGCCACACTAGCCCTGAGCAAAAACTCGCCACTCTTGAAGTCTGATATCATTGGGATCGACAAACAGGATGATCGAGCAGCAGCACGGCTCTTTTCGTCAGCTGTGGTTGAACATATCTCCCGAACACAACCAGATGAGCTCGGCATGATCATTTACCTGTTTATTATTGGAGAGATTATTGATGCACAGCAAAATCGCTCAATTACACATGACGAACGCATCAAGATGCTCTGGCGTGGGCGCTTCTTCCTTGATGGCTGGCGCGATTATGTCCTGGCGCACCCCCATTACTCTATCAACACCCACTTTATCACTCGAGAACTCTACAATATTATCTCTATCTACATTGGTGCCATGCTCATGCTGATCCTGACGCACCGCGACTTTTTTCCGGCTACGCCACTCCTGCTTTGGCTCCACTCAACGGAGGTCTGCGAGCATTTCTTTGGGTGTGCATGCAAAATTCAGTCTGACTTTACCTTTGTCGACTGGATCCTTATGATTCCCAAGCTCACTCTGTTAATGATGGGAGAAACCCAGCACAAGGGAACACAGGCACAACCCAATGTGCACCGATCGGGTTACAACCATTCTTGGTACGATAGCAAGGGCGTCGATGTGAAAAATCTCAAGACATTTCCCACTGATGAGAAAATACAGGAGCTGATTGATGTGGCATTCTCGGAGGCGACAGCGCTGCTCAATATTCTCGGCATTGATCACCACTGTAGCGATGGATCTATCAAGGAGATGGCCCCTCGTCTTAAGGATTTCCTCGATAACCTACACAAGCCTGATGCCGAGGCAACAATGAATTCCACACTCTCGGCGAATGACTCAGGTAGCAGTGACTTGGACGCCATGATGGCGGCTGACGCAATTGATAGCTTGACTACGGATGGTATTGGATCATCACAATTCGACAAGAAGATGACAGATCTTGGTGTAGCTAGTGTTGCAACTGCGATTCATGACTCCCTAAAAATGTAAGCACTCCTTTCTTGCACAACAGCTGTTCTTATATTTGGCATATGGCCTCTTCCAGAGACGCATTACCCGAAGACGGACAGGACGAGAAAAATGACTGGAAAAATACAATAACTGATCTTGCAACCGCACTAATAGAAGCCTATGATCTTGCAGGCCAGGCAAATGACACGAATACACCTCTGGTAGACGGGAGGGCATCCAAAAATGCCAGTGGTTGCAAATTACCACCACAGTGCGCAATCAAACCACTCGATTTTGGAACATCATCCTCTTTTCGGCACTCTGTCCTTGTGAAGGAACGTGCCTTTCACGAAACAGAAGAGGCTCGGAGTGCAATCACATACCGATACAGAAATGCTGCTGGTGTCAGCGATGTTCTTGAACAGGTCCGATCATCTCAAGGGTCAGAGCCTTCCATCTCATCAAAACTGAAGGCATCTGTCGTCACTGAGATAACCAGGGTTGTATCAGCATCCTTGACCTCTACAGCAAAGGCCGACACCGCAGGGATAGAACGGCTAGTCTGTTGGCGTGGCTTAGGTGTTGTGGCAATGCAGGAGGCGGAAGGAAATGGGGACGAGCCTCTGATTGGCAACGGCGATTCTATTGCAGAAGCTTCAAGTGCAGTTACATTGGAATCTTTGGTGAGTAGTCCATCACTGTGATCTGCCTACAAGTCTCTCGAGGCGCGCTTGAAGATCGCCCTCATCAACGGCGGCATATCGCCATTTTCACCTTTAATTCCGGGATCTTGGGTCTTGGTTATGGTCCAGAGTCGTATCTGGCTTGCAAAAGGTCAGTTATATCCATACTTGTATCAATTCTCTCATACTGATAACAATAACCCCAGTACAAATCCTCTATTTGAAGGGCAGAGGCAAGAAGCCATCACATAACTATGCAGAATCCTGCAACGAGATCTCATCGCTCTCGCGGCTAGTTGTACAGCTCTACCAACAATTTGGCGAGGACCTACTCTCACCACTCATCCTCAAGCCGTCCAATTCCTTCCGCCAAGCCCCCAGTTTTCCCTTCCTTCACTCCGAAAGTCTTATCACCTGTCTCGACGTGCACTGCCCCCAACCGGTTGAGCTCTCGGTGAAGATAGAGCATAACCTACAGATGCTCAAGCAAAGCGAGCCTCTCAAGAGGATTTGGGCCAAGGTTCTTCCGTTTCATGCAGAGATCATCCAGGAGGCAACTGCCATCATCAAGGCTGCTGGAGCGCGTCCCAAACGCACGAAGCCAGATGACAGTCGTTTAGATGAAGAAGAGCCTGTTTCGAAGAAGAAAAAGACTAAATAGATTACATATAGATCATTTTTTCGTCAACGCCACACCTTCCGAGATTTTATTTTAGACCGACGTCTATAGTCGTTCTGACATTCAGATACACTATATACAACCTCTAGGACATCTAAAATGTCATTTATCAAATAGCGGGGACTTTCTAGCGATTTTTGCTGAGGTATGGTACCAAAAAGGCCCGAAAATCGACTTCTGAAAAGTATGACCGAGTCTTTTCCCCGAAATTGACCAAAATCGGAAATTTTTGGGACCCCCAAATCTGGCCGATTTTGGCATTTTTTGGTACTAGAGGATATTCCGGGGTCCTAGCATCAGCCCACAGCGCCAAGTCATGTGATCGTTCAGGGCAGGTTTCTTCGCGCTGGAACACCAACTTTCCGCACCGGACTGCCGATTCACTATTCACGCGAATGAAGCGCCGCGGTAACAAGTCAGCCAAGGTATGCATTCCCGTCTGTTTTTTTCCCATACGAAAGCATGATGTGGCGTCCAGGTCCCCAATGTCAAGCTTCGACCAGCTCAGGAGGGTGCTCTGACGCGATTACGACGGCAGGAGAGCTCTGTTTGTTGGGCAGAGGACAGTCAACTTGGAAGCGATGACACAGGTATAATGGACTTGTGCCCCCGGCCGTTCAAGGGCGTTGTACTATGTGCCACTGGGGTTGTCGATAAGGTGCGCGTTAATATATATGTTTGTGCCAGGTGACTTCAGACTAAATCATTCAAGCCTACACTCTTTAAACAAGCAGTGGAACTAGGTGCTACCTCGACCAGTGCCTTCACGGACCGGGTCACACACCTAGTGGCAGTTGAACATGGAGGGGCTAAATATAACGTGCGTACCTCCCCCGCAATTGGTGCTTTATTCATCAGAGCTTTCAGTGCGCCCTCGAGCGAAAAATACCCATTCTTCAGCCATCGTGGATAGCGGAAAATTACCAGGTTTGGTTGCGTGGCGATGATGTCGAGCTCGAAGAGGTGCGAGCGTCTCTTTCTTCTGTCTTGCAACTGTATCTAAATATGTTTGGCAGAGCATGGATGCTCATCGTCTACCCATATTCTCCAACGTTATCCTGTGTCTATCGGGCATCAACGAAATCACTCGCAGAACACAGATCAACAAACTGGTAACACAACATGGCGGCGTATATGTGAAGAACCTGGAACGTCCCGTCAAGGTCACTCATCTATTGTGCTCAGGTGACGAAGAAACCGAAAAAATGCGCTATGCGGAAAAGTTCAACGCACGCGGCGAAGCGAACGTCCATCTGGTATGGGAGGAGTGGTTTTGGGACTCGTTGGAATTCGGAGGTAAGAACCGCAGGCTTCCAAAGTACACTATTAACTTGATAAAAAGGCAGGTTTGACGAAGAGACTTATCAGGTGCGCCGGCCGCGTCCAGAACGCAAATCCCTGCTTGAAAGTCCGTATAACTACCCACCAGATCCCCCAAAAACTAACACTCTGCTATCTCAGCTGCCAGTTCGCCTCCAGCCTCGTCTGTAGCACAATCAGACCCACAAGACCAATATATGCCGCCACAAGACCGCACCCGTACACCTCCCCCGCACGATGAACCCGACGAAGAGCTTGCCACTGTGCAGCGCCTTCCTGCCGCAACACTTCAGTTATGGGGGAGCCTGTTGCACCGGCGTGGCTACGAGGTATCCGGCGGCGAACTCATCAGAAGCCCCTCCAAAGCCCCTCCACAACATGCGCCCACGATCCCGCGGTCCTCGTCCCCCGATGCAACAGGAGGCGGCAGTGTGATCGCCCAATTCCGGCGCACGAACTCGTTTGCGCCGGTTCGTTCAGATACCCCCAACTCGGCGCTGCCGCAGCCCTTCAGGCGAACGCGTACGGTAGCAGCGATAAACCCTAACAACGATACAACGGAGTCTTTCATGGCTTCTGCGCGGCAGGGGGACAAGAACGGGGAGAGCTCGAAAGCAGCTGCTGCCGGTTCCGGTGGAATTTTCGCGGGTCTTCGATTCACGGCGCTGGGCGAGGCTAAGAGTGCTTCTGTTCGTGCGGCGATCGAGGAGAATGGTGGGAAGATGGTAATCGGTGGGGACGATGAGCGTGTAGACTTCATTATCGTACGCTTAGTCAGGTGAGTGACTGTCTCTATCTTCCGTCCACAGGCATTGCTTAAATGATAGCGTCGTTCTGTAGTGGCAGTAAAATTTTCCGCGATGAGGCGGACGAATCTCTACGCTCCAAATACCGGACTGAGTGTTGGCTTGAGCGGTGTGTGTTTCAAGAAAGCATATGCCCACCAGAAGACCACATCGCGTTTACACCACTAGTTATCCAGCCACCCGTTGTGGGTAGGTGTCTTGCCCACTCTGCCATATTCTTCCTTACTCAACTTGATCTTTGTACCTATATTTTCAGGTGCAGAGAAAATTGCGCTAAGTTTCTCTGGGTTGGACCAGGCTGAGGCGATGTGGGTGACACGCCTCCTCCGCGCTCTAGGCATCACCCTGGAGCAGTTTTTCTCCCGCCGCTCTACGCACCTCCTCTGTCCCTCTGCTACAGGGCCCAAATTCGACAAGGCGTGCCAGTGGGGGATACCGGTAGTGACGATGGAGTGGCTGGCCGCGATAGCCAACACCGCGCGCGTACCCCCCGCGTCAGCGTTCCTGGTGCCAGGGTACCGACGTGCAGGGACAGAGGAGCTTGTGGATGTCCATGTGGATGTGAAAGGCAAGGGGAAAGCAGTCGACAAGGGCAAGGGGAAGATACTGGTGGAAGATTCCGTAACAGAAACTGCGTCTTCAGGTGTAGGTGATCACCCAACGCAGTCTCCCAGGGAACGTCCCTTGAAAGGCGTTCGCAGCCGCCGACCTTCTGCATCGCCTCAGCGAACGCCACTCGAGATCCTCGAGGTGCCCTTTGAGAGCGCGACAGGCCCACTTGCCATCTCGACACAAAAACACCCCTCAACGCCCAAACGTGATAAGGCATCTTCGGAAATCTTCGCCTTTGGTAAGCCAACTGGACTGCTCGGTGGCGTTTCCGACATCCACAGACTTGCACGTACACCGACGCGAGCGAGGTCAACGCCAACGATCCAGAATACGCCTCAGCACCGTACGCAGCCGAAGGCGCCTTCAGCACATGTAGCTTCCACGTCCAAACAGCAGCTCAATAACGAGCGCGAACGCAGGAACATGCGGATACCCTCATCGAAATCCCCCTCTCCACTCAAGATCCCAGGGCATCAGCAGGCACGGGCACGAGTGCCCACAGAGTCCCCAACGCGCATCCCACCGGGGCTCGTGAAAACGCTCGAAGACAACATCACGACGCTGCTCGGCAAACGACCCGCACCCCCCGACGAGTCTGCGGCGAGCAACAACAATTCACGGCCAGGAAAACGTGCGCGCCCCCAGCGCCCGACGAGGATGCAGTCGCGGCAGGCGTCAGAGGCGCAGTTGGCTGTAGTCGAAGAGGCCCCTATGGACGCGATACCTGCGTATGACGACTCGATGGACCCGTTTGGGGTGCAGCCGCTGGACGAGCTCGAGCCTGGGGGCGCGGAGGAGAGCATACGCGTTACGTATGAGGACCCGAAGCAGCGCGAGGAGACGAAGCGGCTGATGAGCCTGCTCAATGTCAATATTAACGGGGCAGCTGCGGGGCCGTCGGATAGTGGGGCGGAGGGTAGGAAGGGGTCTTTGAAACCGAGGAAGAGCGCTCGTATAGCTGGGTTCTGAGGTGTCGCGAATTTTGGGATGAGGGGATGGGATCTACAGGATTATTATATCTTATGCCATTGTAATGGTGCCTAAAAGTAATATGTGCCATCGCTTGAGATGATTTTTGACGTGATATCGTCGTCGTACACAAAATTCTATTCCACTAGTAATATTAGAATATATCACGAAGTGTATACTTACATCTATGACTGCCGCAATTTCTGGGGCAGTATGAACGTGAGCGCGAGCCCTGAGAGTGCACATCCTGCAAGGACAATATAGACCATGTTTCCGCCAGCACTGTTACGCTCAAGCGTGACGGAAAACAAGGACGACGCGAGGGAGGGGCCAATGGAGCGTGCAATGCAACCTACGGCCTGCGCCATACCGTTCGTCGCCCCCAGAGAAGCCCTACTTGGTGCACTATCCACGATGATCACCTGTATCGAGCCTAAAGTTGACTCTGTTAGCTTTTCAAGTAGCAGAAATGATCGGTGTATGTACACACCCCACGCCATGCCGTTTGTCAACCGCAACACAAGCTGCGCAGCAACGACCATCCACGTCTTCAGATCCACATACCCCGCCCGGCGCGCGAAACCAATCAGCACGGGGTACAGCGCGGCGTTCAGGAAATAGCTGATCTGCGCTGCCATGCAGATGCGGCGCGGGCCAAAGCGGCGGATGAATTTCCCGAGTAGGAACAGCTGGACAAGGGCGTTGACGAAGCCGAAGATGCTCAGTAGGATGCCGATGTGGTACGCGTCGAGGCCGAGCCCGCCGACAGGGATCGAGGTCGAGTAGACGAGCGGGAGGAGCGTGATGCTGCTCATGTCGACGAAGGCGATCATCATGTAGACTAGGATGGGGATTAGGACCTGTGGGATGAGTAGGGCGCTGAATGGGGCCGGTGAGGTGTCATCTGCTTTTGGGGGAGGGTCGTTTGAGCCATAGTTGGTGGCGTCTTGAACGAGAAGGGGCGTGGTGGAATGAACTTCAAGTTGCTCCTCTTGAGATAGATGTTTCTTTTGTTTTGATGGTAGAGACTGAAATTCTCATTGTCAGTGGGGTAGAACTTGCGTTCAGACAAGACGAAGGAACGAACCTCTTTCAGACCAAAGAAAGCTATCGCAGCAGATAGGAAAGCGAGGAGGCCGGCTACGGCACAAGGAAGGAAGTAGGGATGGGTGTGAAAGAATTGGTTTCCAAACAAACGAGGCCACCGATCCGCAGGCTGAGAAAGTAAGCCTCCAATGATCGGCCTGCGGATAGGTGTGAACTTGTAAGAAACTATTCTTCGTGTTGATGTTGGACGCACCCAAGGGTTGCACCCGTACTCCATGTCATTGGCATTATCGCGTACGCATCAGCGATATTGGAAGAATCCGTTATCTTTTTCACAAAGACTGTCAGACTGGCTTCTATGCAGTATCAGACGATATCCCGTACTTCAGCGATCACAGTCTTTGCAACACCTAAACATGTTTCAAGCCTTTAATACTTTGAGCGACATAAAGATATTCGGACAAACTTACCCAGATTTCCATTGAACACTCCCTGAATGGCTCTCGACACGACCATAGGTATAAAGCCCTTCGACAGACCAAAGCTGAACATGGCGGAAGCAAGTCCTAGAGGACCAAGCAGGAGGATGGGTCGCCTACCCAGTCGGTCAGAAATCCATCCCCAATGGAAAACTGTCACAGCCTCTGCAAAGAAGAATACAGAGCCCTAGGGATTCGATAAAGATAAGCTCGAAACTCGCAACTCGCAACAAAAACGTGGGCAAAACTCACGATGAGCCCAGCATAGTACCCGGTTTTACGCTCATCGCCGTTGATTATGCCCGTGTCCCGGACAGCTTGGTTCACAAACGGGAAAATGACCGTGGCTGTGATGGGCTCCGCAAGCTGGATGAGAAAGATAATGAAGAGCTGGAGCTTGGGCAGCGGTGTCCGCTGCGGTATCGGTCCATCTCGAATCGAAACAGTGGACATGGTTATTCAAGCAGCGCGAGAAATTCATCTCCGGATGCTTTTTATATGCAAAGTTGACATAAAGTTCTCGAGGGAGTCACGAACTGTTGGTGAGTCACGATTGAAATCAGAATTTCTTCCAGTCGAGCAACCCTGGGGTCTCATATTTAAATTCATGGCCTCGAGCACGCCATTTCGGATGTTAAAATGCTCACGAGCCCATGTAACGCTACTTTTCTTCAAGTTGAGCATATCAGGTAAGAATTGAGATTGTAGCAGGATTGATATTGATTCTAAGGGCTGCAGTGCCTGAGTTGAAAGTTCACCGTTGGCCGCAGTGAAGAAAATGTTTGTTTTCAAGGCCAATACTCAACAAGCTAAAATCAGACATTGACAGCCGGATGTGCCGCGGCGGTAATTTTAGCTCCGGCCCGGTCCTTCTATCCGGCCGCCACAAAGCGCCAAGACCGATAAGGACTGTGTCAATGTGGACCCACAAAAACATCCAACCGTGGTTAAATAACGAAGATTGTTATTCGGAGTCGTACAAGTCACATCACAATGCCATAGTATACAGTGCAGTATTTTTCCGGTGATTCATAGAGCAGGGATAGCGATGCTAGGTAGCAGATGCAATGGAAAGCCCGAGTCAAACAACTGTCCGATGAGAGTGAAACATCAACGTGGGTAAATAGAAGGCGAACAGGGAGGTCAGAAGGCGATCAGAAAAAAACAAAACAGCGAGTAAAGCATATAGCGAGTTTATACAAAACAGGGTTGTCGCGAAGACTTTTAGATCTGCGAAATAATTCCATGGCGTCAGTCCAAGTGCCAGCAAACAATACCGAAAAAAACTCACATCGTATACATGGAATTGATCAATGGGCCTACTCGAAAGCGCGACGTCTGTTTCTCTCAGTAGAGCTCGCGCCACTCCCGGACCTGCGAGGGCGGGTCCTGCGCAAATCCTCATCAAGCTCCATCAACTCGTCCTGAACTACATCTCCGCCACGATATCCTGGGTATCTGCCTTCCCCACCCATATGCTGGTGCTGGTACCCCGCCATCGGCAGTGTGGCGGGCCTGTGTGGGTGCTGGTGGCCGCTAGACTGCCCGGGCAAGTTGGGCATGCTGTGCATGCGCGCAGGCTGCGGAGCGAGCTGGCGCATGTGTCCGGTCACGGGCATGCTGGTCTGTCCGAAGATGGGGGTGGCGCTGGAGTCGAAGGACACGGGGCTGTTGGTCATTGTGCGTCCGGTGACGGAGCGCGAGGATCTAGAGCGGCGCTGGGTGCCAAAAGAGGGGCCCACCTGCCTCTCGTCAAAGGAAAAGTCCTCGTAATCGTCGTCGTCGAGCGTATGCTCCTCATCCTCGCTCTTGACCCTCGCGCTCTGCTCCTTCTGGGCCTTGCTGCGGCGCTTGCGGGCGCGCTTCTGGCCGTAGCCACTCGCGTTGGTAAGCGACCAGTATCCGCCCTTGCCAGGCTCTGCGATTGGGCGGTTGTCGTTGACGAAGATGCACTCGAGCGAAAGGTTGTGCCTGATCGAGCCCTGGCAACAAAATATCAGCAGACCAAAATCAGCCTTGAATTCCGGAACACGCACCTGCCACGCCTTGGTGCCTCTCGAATCGGCAGGCTGGTCCCGGTACCAGCTGTACCGCGCCTCAATCTCCGCGAAGATCTCCTGTAGAGTAAGCCTTTTGTAGGGGCTGCCAAAAATCGCTGTTGCGATGAGGAGCTTGAGAGTTGTAATGGGGCGCACTCCGGGGGGAGGGTCGGGCAGCGAGGAAAGGTGAATAGGCTGGTCGGGGCTCAGGTGTAGCTCTTCCCTCAAGAAATCTTCAATGCGTGGGTGCGAGGGGACGTCCCCTGAACTGAGCGAAAGTGAGCCACCCGTGGGCGAGCCGTCGTCGACGAACCTAGGGCTCCCTGTGTCGGACGGAGAAGAAGAAGGGGAATACATCGGCTGGGGGGCGTTGGGGTCCAAAATCCATTGCTGAGCTCCTGGATATATGGTGTGATCGTAGAAGGGGTTTGACTGTTGTTGAGACGAGCTGGACTGGTTGAACTGGGGTGGCACAGCGAGTTCTCGGCTTGTGCTGCGACGGGATCCAGTCTGGACGTTTAAAACACCCTGCTCAGGCGTGTAGTATGAGCCAGAGCCCGCGAACTGTGGGTCCTGGCTGCTGGCCCATTGAGCACGCTGGTAATGGTCGGGGAGGGATGGCTGAGGCACGGGAGGATATACACCGATGCTAGGGTCTACCTGGAAGCTGTGGGGATGTCCAGACGTGAGACCCGAAAAATTGAACTCGTTCTAGATTTAGATACACGTGTCAGGAAAAAACTGAATTGGTGCGCCACACAAGGATAAAACTCGCCATGACATGATCAGGAGAGACCCGATGGCCCCGGGTGGTGCGCCGCTGGGCATCTGGCTGTGGCGGAAGAGATGGAGCTCCACTGGAGGCCGCGGGAGCCCCATATCTGGTGGGCGCCCCGTGACCCGCCGGTGCTTGTCCATAAGGGCCTCCACCACCGCCTCCGCCGCTAGACTCCTCATCCGAGGGATGATGATAGGAGCGCGGTACCGCAAATCCGTCATACGGCGGCGAGTAGAAGTGCGAGGCGGGAATGAATTCCTGGCGATTTGACCTTGACATATTTCCTATGGAGACGGGGTCGTACAATAAAGAAAAAACACATGGATCCACAAAGTCCAAGCGAAAATGGTCCAGGCACCCATGATTCAGTGGCAATGCATGATATAATATTTGTTACATGAAGGAAGCGGCGGACAATGGCGGATGCGATGGCGATCAAGAAAGAAAGCAAAATAATATGATTAGCGGGACGGTCTTGTCCAAGAAAGGCAAACGTACCACGAGTTGTCACACAACGTGATCGTGTATGGGAGATTTGAAAAAAGTTTGCGAGGGCGCGGCAAAATGCCAAAGAGATTGTGTATCGAGGAGAGGGTGATTGGAACTCTTTGAGGGAGCTCCTTGTGAGGAAATTCCTTGTCCAGGGATCCGCTTTTAACGACATCGCAATGTGTGACGCCTACGCGTGAGGTCACTGTGCAAAATCGCCTTATCAGGAGATTTCTGATGATTGGTAAATGTGCTTCAGAACCAATCCACCCTCGGGATTGGCCCCGACCCATATTTTGAACGCGTGACTATCCTATATGGAGAGGGTCTACGCGCCCTCCTCGCTAAAAAAGGCATTGATGCCAAAAAATTCCTCTACAAGGCAAGTTCGCGGTTTGTTGATCCAAAGCCCTCAGAACAGGATATTTGGCTGATTGGGGCGGACCCATATTCTAGAGAACTACCGTATTAGAGAACCACGACGGTTTCCTGTATAGGCAATTTCTGGAGCGTCGGTGCCTGCTTGAATCCTCCTCCAGGGGGAGTTGCGATGGAAGTCGACTATCCCGGCGGCACGATCGCAGGAGGCTATAGTCTAAACACACCCCGATTTCATATCGACTTCGAATTTTGAGATCCGTTGATTTATAGGGGGCGTATGCGTCGTCTAGAGAAAAAATTGGAGTGGGCGCACTGCTGTCGGGGGTAATGGCGGGTGTGTCGACAAATCGGGAAATGCCGGTACCTTATGCGCACCACGTACAGCCGCAGCCCAGGGGATGTTTCACGCCGAACCACAATCCTTGCTGCCGCGAAAAGCCTCTCAAAAGAATTTTATTGGATACCAAGTACAGAATATCTTCACCACACTCTCCTATTACTTGCCAGCTCATTTGACCCGCGTAATTCTCTTTTTATTCTTTTCAAGTCCGATTTATGGACGACTGATGGTTTTGTGGGTCCCTATGAAACGGTTTTGGTTATATCACACTTTGTGGAGGCGATTTGTGTGCGACAAAGAGCCCCTGTGCGCCCACAGACGCCAATATTAAATATCAGCTAGTGTTTTACATCTCCATTGGTGTAGATTGCTTTGTTACTCCGCCCTACCTGACCCTCCGTGCACTGTCGAATCCCCGCAGAAGTTTCAAACACTCTCTTGAAGCCCGAGTATTTTTACTCTATTATTGTGCCTAATACGCGCGTATATATGGTGCTGAAAACCTAAACTCTTGTGCAGTGCCCACACTCTTTTCACATGAAATGTGGTGCTTACTGGAGCATTATATGTAACGTGGTCTTTTATTTGCATATTCCTTGTTCTTCAAGCCTTCTTAAGCTTGTGGGCGCTTTTTAACCCAGTCTTTCAAACGGCGTCTCAGCATATGCCATATGAGAGCTGTCACTTACCTGCTACTCATGACGGCCCGTATTACGCTTTATTGGTAGATATGATTTTTTTTTTTTTCAATCCTCAGCTCCGGATTCGAAGGTTTGAATGATATTTCTATGTGTGGTGAATATCGCGACAGCATCGACGGGGCGGGCCGCTTGCTCCGGCGATATAAATAGCCACCGTAGTCCATTTGATCTTCTTGCTTCGTACGACCACAATCGCTACGACTATGAGTGCCCGTCAGCCCTTTGTTCCCAATGGTACTCGACCAGCTTCACGCGCAGCTCAGAATCAGAAATCTCAGACCCAATTCACGGTCGACCCCACTAACCCGCTCCACATGAAAAACCTAGAGAAGGATCAAGCAAACCGAGCTAGCACAAAGGCCTATCCGGCGAAGTCAAGCTCTGGTAACACTGCGAGCGGTGGCGATAATCGACCCCTCAACACTTCCTCCCTGGTGAAGCGCAAGAATCAGCAACAAGGCGAGAACGCGTCTCGACGACCCTCTGTCACTGGCAACGTACCAATCCGCCCTGGGACTGCCGATCCGCATTCTAAAGAACAGGTTCAAGCCCTTCAGCGCAACCACACCATCGCCGCACCCATTCCGCGTCAAGCAGTTCGGCCCTCCTCTCCAGGCCTCTCGAGTAGCCTAGCGTCAGGAGTATTCGCAGGCAACACCGCTCAGAACATGTTCAGAATGCCTGATCTGCCCCCCGGTGACGCCCAGACACCGAACGACATGCATATAGCCAGCTCTGCTCTAGGATTCTCGTTCTCCAACCCCAACCCACGTGCTGCCTCCGATACGCAGAAGAACCAACTCCCAAGCCCCCCGACATCGATTCGCGCTGCAAGTACGCGTCCATTTGTAGTTCCTGACCCTGCCGTCCCGATCCCGCCGTTTGCGCTCAACATGGGCATGTCGGGCGGCGCGCAGCGCGTAATACTCAATCCCGATGGATCGCGTGGACCGAATTTCGACCAGATCGCGGATACGGAGGAGTCGCTCGCGGTGAACGGGAAAGGCACAATGCTGCTCAAGCGATCTCGCGCGGACATGGATGTGGACATGAACCCAGATTCCCCGACCGAGTACAAGAGGCACAGAAACCAGGAGGTAAGCATTCCTGTCTCCCACACCGGTGGCTCTTTTATGACATTTTTGTATAGGCATACAGAGAAAAGTCTGCCGCGCCTCTTCACTCGAGCCCTACCAACCACTCCTCTCACTCGCGTAACCACAGCCATACGCCCGAAATTGGAGCCCATGGCCACCACCGTCCGACCTCGTATGAGCAGCACCAGCTACAGCACCCTTTGACGCCACCAGGAAATGATCGCCGCGCCCTGGAGCACTACTACAACCCGCAGCGCCACGGTGCGGACGACGGACCCAGCGCCATCGATAAACTTCTTGGATGCGACGTGACTGCATATATCGAGGAACATGCGGATCAGTACGAGCGGGCCGTCGAGAGGTGGAAGCAGTGTACGATGGCCGAGTGGATCGCTGGTGCTGATGGCCAGTCCTAGTCCTGTTTCTTAAGATCCGTCGCGTCGCTAACTTACTCTTGTTGTGCAGAACAAGCCGCCCGGTTTAGCAAGATTTTGGACTTTGTAAGTGATCTTCCTGGCGTGCCGCACCCTGATTAATATTTACCACCCTCTTCTTCGATCCTTTCCAGGTGAAGGACCATATGGCGTGCGTTTTCCCTCTCGTTTGCTCCTTGTCTTTTCTATCCTTGCGCGTCCTCACTCTTGCTTGCTGCTTGTGGACCTCTCTCGCCAGTGCCAAGATGAAACTTTTTGCGAGCTTCGATGCCGAAGTCGATGCACACAACGATGTGCTTGACGGACGGGAGAAGACCCTCGAGGCCGTAAAGCTGCGGCTAGTGCAGGAGAGCGCAAACGTTCTCGGGAATGCCCGCTAGTGTTGAACGATAAAATTTCCTAGACTGACGTGCTGATTATCGCTGTGCTTCTCGTGCTACTTCCACTTGCGTTTGATATTTTCCTGTGCTGTTGTGCTATGGGCGCTGTATCATCGATATCGCCGCGCCTTTGTCATAATGTGGTTGAGATGAATTGGTGAATATTGTCGACTTACACATATTTTCCGATTTGACGCACTCGAAGAGATAAGCTATTGGGGGTTAACCAGGACCAGGAACTTCTGGTGGTTAGGAGGATCGCGTCTTAAGTCAATAGCCTAAAAATCCATAACTCATTACGCGCGCGCGCGCCAGTTGAAGATATATCTGTCCCACAACCCTGCCAACGAGTTGAGGATTAGATTAGATAGCCTAGTGGACGCTCTGAGCACCAGATTTACGTACAGCACGGCGTCCTGTCCCTTCCTCTGCTGCATACTATTTTCGCATCTCTTCCTCCCACCCGACTTTCGCCTGCTCCCATTTCTCATTTGGTACCCAACCATGGGGATCGCACCCGATAGACATGCCCAAATTGTCTGCGGCGTCGTCATAGCGCTTAAAGGCAGCATACTCGCTGCTATGTCGCACTCGGTCTCCCGGCGTGAAGTGAAACGGACAGGGCTCAGATGAGATAGTTCAAAGTTGCCCAGTCATCTTCCAGATTAATCAGATCTTGGCGTAGTTGCGCGCGGCCATTAGCCCACGAGCGGCATATATGATTGACATCGTCCAGCAGTGAGGCGAAAGCCGCTTTCGGCGGCAGCCACATAGTACGCCCGACGCGAGGACTCTATTTTACGAAAAGCTGCAGGTAAATGGCTTGTCGACCGGCGAATACTCGATGCAGGTCAGATACTCTTGTTCATCTGGCGGGAGGGTGTCAAAGTTGTCAAGTACATAGCTGAGGCACGTCGGTGAGGTCTGTTTGTAGAAGGGGGAATGCAGGGTTGCATTAGGCCAGATTAATTTTCAGGACCACGACATGCTCCATTGCTCAATGGTCCTGGGATTCTAAATAGGTAGAATGCAGAATTGGTTAGCCAAAATAATGATAGCGTATCTGAACACAATGCAGTCGTCGTTATGACTGTCAAGAGTGCCATGACATGGGAAATCATCCCGCACAGCAGGCGCTAGTTTCCAATGCAATCAATATAAACTTGTCGAATCCGAGAATGAAGAATGCATGGAGGCCCTTACTTAGAACGCAGGGGAAACCGATCAGAGGAAGAGCGACGTCCAGAAAACGTTCAAGATTAATAGGGCGTAGTGAGTAATTCTCCGTGACTGGAGCTCGAAACATCTACTCACTCGCTTGAAGTGACATCCAAATCATATAAGGAACGAGCTAATCGAAGAGAAACTAACAGCTGATCTGTGGCCAAGGTGCAGGTACGTTTTGGGTGCCCGTCGCTCTTCTAAATACATTATAAGATTCATTCAAAATCTGCCACATCAATGGCAGCCCAGTGCACTTTCGAAAAATGCGTTACTCACTATGTAGGTCACTCGTGGTCCAGATCTTCGTGATTCTGTAGCGCTACCTAGGTGGGCAATATGTGGAAATTGATTGATACACGATTTCGATAGCGAGAAAGCCTAAAAAATCTTCACAGCAATAAGGCTAGGAAGTTTCTAGCCATGGGTTGGCGCAGTAGCTTATAATTGCGCAGGCGAAGCGGTTTGGAGCCCTTCAGAAAGCAATTCCAGGCAGAATACCCGTCCACCGAGGGGATATGTAGTAAGAGAAGGTCGCTGAAGAAGTCAAGTATAACGAATGACTAGCTCACGGGGCCGATGGCGATTGGATGGCGAGTCGCTAATAGCTATGTCGTCATTTCGTGATGTTGACTTGGTTTCGTTTTGAAAAAAGGAAAGCGCATACTTCTAGTGGACTCTTAATCAGTTCGTGTGGATGTGCTGCGTGCTGATCGCTGGGCATCTGTCTCTAAGTGCGTCGATTTATCATCGGTCGAACACTTGTGTTTTCGTGATCGTTTCTGTAATTTGCACGCACGCACGCACCGGCTTGCGTACTAGGTAGATGCGTTCTCTCTATGTCTTTCATGAAACGATCTCCATCACATGATTATAGTGGCTTCTTTTATCTCGCCATGAGTTTTTGTCGAGGATGAAAGCCTAAATATAGGCAAGCTAACACCGTGCTGCTCATGCAATGTCCGAACGCCCATTTTAGAGCTCGGAGTTGTTTCCACTTATGAGTCCTTGATGCGCAACTACTGGAAATCAGAGATACGAGAAATAGGTGATTTGGTTTAAAATTACCTGATACTCAATCCTCAGCTTATGTTCCTAATGACTGAAGATAAGTCGAAAGCAGTTGATCGCCATTGTGTAAGGTAAGGTGGTTAAGATTGCCGGGACCGGCAAGTGCCGAAATTCACCGACTCCTTCAGCCGGGTATTGCTAACACAAACTCGCATTATTATCTACTACCATGTAGGCAAATCCACACCGACAGCCGACTGCTTATCGCCATGAATCTTTACCTGAACAAAACGCGTCGATCTCAAGGGTGGATCCTTTGATTTCTCTCAATTCTTGCGTGGAAAAGTACTATTGGCCGAAAAATCTGGTCACAAAGTGTTGAAGATTTCCATGTTCGGTGTTGAGGGACCTTTCAGAGAGTTTCAAAAAATTGGCCCACACTTTTTACCCAACTTTTTCAAATAGCATCCGGCGCGCCGCTGTCATTCTACTCCTCGTTTGAACAGTCTCGGTTTCGAATATCGAGGCCTCCACTACCGCCAGATGGAAGGCTGTCCTGCATGCGCATTTTGATCGAAAGATGGTGCCGGATAGACCACCAGCCACTGTAGAAAACGCTCCCCCATGTCATGAACCGCCTGAAATGTCAGTTTGACGATTTGCCCACTCCCTCCCTTGAATCAGAAACCCACTTTTACTTCATTATAAAGTACGTCCTCAACTTCTCCAATGAACCAACCCAGGCATTCCAAGCACAGCTACAATGGCAGCCAAGGTATTCAACCAGGAACTCCTGCAGAATCTCTCGCAGACCGACAGGCAACTCTTCTCCCAATTCGGCTTGGGTGACGAGGTCTCGCAGCCTTTCGAGACCGTACACCGCGCTTTTGAGCACCATGCACGCCTTCACCCAGACACTGTTGCAGTCGAGAATTTTGAGGACAAGATCACCTACTCCGAGCTCGACAGGCAAGCCAATTGCCTCGCTACACACCTTCGCACCAACGGCGTTGCCCCTGGCCAGCGCGTCTGCCTCTTGGTCGAACGCTCCATCCTGATGGTCGTCGGTATCATCGGCGTTCTCAAAGCTGGAGGCGCATATGTGCCCCTTGACGGAAATGTCGTCGCAGACAAGACTCTCAACCACGCCCTGAAAGACTCGGGTTCCTCCCTCGCACTTGTACAGCGCAAGTTCACCCACAGGATTGGCGAGATGCCTATTTTGTGCCTCGAGGATATCATTTGCACTTCCCCGGAATCTACCCATTGCGGAAAGCCGGAGGATTTGGCTACCAAGAACGACAGCGCCTACATTATTTATACAAGTGGTATGTATTTTCAATTCCCTCCAAATATCCTAGGGATGAATTCTCATTCTTTTATAGGAACAACAGGCGTACCCAAAGGCGTTGATGTGATGCACAGGAATGTTACGAATCGTAAGTTTTCTTTCTCCTCCCTTTTTGGCTGCGTTTCTCATCCCCAGAAGTCGTATGCATCGCTCCTGGTAACTTGAAGATGGCACACGGTGTCCGTGTCTCACAGCTCATGAATATATCTTTTGATATGGCTGCATGGGTGCGTCTCATCCTCCTTGTTGGCCGCTGTCACCTTGATGATCGCTTTCGCAGGAAATCCTCGGCAGCATGTGTAATGGCGCGACTTTGTGCCTACGGGGCAAGACCTCGAAGGAATGGCGCGCAGTCATGAAGACTGTCGATGTCGTAGTTGCTACGCCTTCAATGTTGGCTCCGCACAATCCGGTTGATTACCCTACTATCAAGGTCGTCGCAGTCGCTGGAGAACCTTGCCCCAAGGGTACGTTTCTTATCACAATTGTATTCCGCCAGAGTCCTAACATTTCTTTCTCAGCCCTGGCAGATAACTGGGCCAAGACAACCTCTTTCTATAACTGCTGTGGTCCTACTGAGGTATATTGGTTTGCGTGGCTCTTTGGGTGATCGCTAATTGCAGATAACTAGATCACTATTGTCAACACCATGCATCTACACAAGTCAGGAGAAGGCCTCGGGATCGGAGGCCCCACGCCGAATAATACAGTATACGTCCTCGACGAGAAATTCAACCCCGTCCAGGTTGGAGAGATGGGTATTATGTGGGCCGGAGGCCAAGGCATAACCAGAGGTTACTTGAATCTACCAGACAAGACCGCAGAGAAGTATCGCCGTGACCCATTCTTAGACGATGGGTACGTATTCTGTTACTGTACATATCGGTCGCATCTCAAGCCTTTATCAGGTCGATGATGTTCAATACCGGAGACCTCGGGTACGCCTTTCTTTCGTAAAAATTTCATGACATCTAACTCTCCTGCAGACGCTGGCTTCCTGATGGCGATTTGGAGCATCTTGGCCGGGTAGACCACCAGGTCAAAGTGAAAGTCGGTATAACATTTATCCCAGTCTGTCCATAACTGATAAGGGTAATAGGGATTCCGAGTTGAGCTTGACGGTGTTGCAGCGGCTATGGAAGTGAGTTCTAACCAATCCTCAACATTACCCTCGACTGATGTGATTTCGAAGACGACACCCGGAGTGAAAGTAGCAACCGCTATCTTGATCAAGGGAGAGCTTTGGGGTTTCTATACGCCTAAAGATATTTCCATTGAGGATGTCAAGGCTGCCACATCTCGCGTCCAACCACATTATGCTGTTCCTAGCAAGTTCTTGAGTTTGGATACCTTCCCAGAAACTTCGTGAGCTCAAATATCCTTATTTTTCTACGTCAAGTATTCTGACCACCACACAGCAACGGGAAATCCGACAAGAGGGCTCTTGAGAAACTCGCACTCGACTCTCTCGAAGCCCCAGCCCCGCCTGCCCAGAAAAAGAAGGAATTCCAGCCCGAGGTCATCCAGCACCTCACAGACACTGACAAAGGCCTCTTCAACAAGTTTGGTCTCGGCGAAATTGTCAACACGCCGTTCGAATGTGTCCACCACGCATTCGCTCACTACGCGCGTCTCCACCCTGATAACATTGCTGTCGAAGACTTTAGCCACAAGATCACGTATGCCGAACTCGACCGCCAATCCAGCTGCCTCGCGAGCCGCCTCCGTGCCCGAGGAGTTCAGCCCAACTCCCGTGTCTGCCTCCTCGTTGAGCGCTCCGTGTATATGGTCATCGGCATCATGTCTATTCTGAAGGCCGGAGCGGCGTACGTTCCACTCGATGGCAATGTCGTTGCCGACAAGACACTGCAGCACGCGCTGAAGGATTCCGGCTCCTCACTGGTACTGCTCCAGCGCAAGTTCATTCACCGCATTGGGACGATGCCGGTGCTTTGCCTCGAGGATTCAGCGTGCGACTCGCCCTTCCCTGCTACCCACTGTGTCCCACCAGAAGACCTTTCCAAACGTGCAGATAGCGCATACATCATCTATACCAGTGGAACCACGGGTGTGCCCAAAGGCGTCGATGTCATGCATGGCAATGTTACGAACTGTACGTGTTCTACACCGAAAGGACTTGGTGTATACTAACCGCTGTGTAGTGGTTTGCAACGCGCCTGGAAACTTGAAGATGGGGCCAGGTGTACGTGTCTCACAGTTGATGAACATCTCTTTCGACATGGCCGCATGGGTATGCTTAGTCCGGTCGACTTTTGGACTTTCCTGACCAAGTCGGCTCCGTTTCTAGGAAATTTTGGGAAGCATGTCCAATGGCGCAACCCTCTGCCTACGTGGCAAGTCTTCCAAGGAATGGCGCGCAGTTATGAAAACAGTTGATGTGGTCGTTGCAACTCCGTCGATGCTTGCGCCCCACGAACCCGCCGAAAACCCGACCATCAAGGTCGTGGCCGTCGCCGGTGAACCTTGCCCCAAGGGTCAGTCACTCTCCACCGCTCTCTCCGCATACGCCTCACCCAGTTTGACTTCCAGCTCTTGCCGACAAATGGGCCCAGACTGTCTCTTTCTACAATTGCTGCGGTCCCACCGAGGTTCGTTCATCTCGGAATCCTTGAGGACCAGACTTGGGGGTATCTGACGTGTTCGATCTATAGATCACGATCGTGAACACCATGCACTTGCACTCTCCTGGCATCCCGCTCGGAATCGGAGGCCCCACACCGAACAACACCGTCTATGTCCTGAATGAGCATATGAAGCCCGTCAAGATCGGCGACATGGGCATCATG
Source organism: Sphagnurus paluster (assembly GCA_018282025.1). NCBI lineage: Eukaryota > Fungi > Basidiomycota > Agaricomycetes > Agaricales > Lyophyllaceae > Sphagnurus > Sphagnurus paluster. Next base: position 22,845 of record JABCKI010005901.1, read on the forward strand.
TGGGCAGGTGGGGCTGGTATCACTCGGGGATACCTGAACCTCCCAGACAAGACTAGTGAAAAGTACCAACTTGATCCTTTCTTGAACGATGGGTGGGTGGAGCGGTAGTCTAAACTTTCTTGCATCGTGCTCAATTCCTTTGACCCAGATCGTACATGTTCAACACGGGCGATTTAGGGTATGATTCCTTCCCCATGGAATATTACTGTACACCTGACGATGCGTTTTAGTCGCTGGCTTCCGGATGGTGACTTGGAGCATCTCGGCCGAGTCGACCACCAGGTTAAGGTCAAGGTATGCCAAGCAAACTGAGTCTTCTAAACAATGAGGCTCATAGGCAACAGGGTTTCCGCGTAGAGCTTGACGGGGTAGCTGCTGCTATGGAGGTGCGTTATACACCGCTTTGCGCATTTCCTTTACTAATATTCTGGATGCATAGACCACTCCTGGAGTCAAGGTAGCAACTGCGATTTTGATTGCTGGAGAACTATGGGGCTTCTACGCACCCAAGTCCGTGCCTGAGGAGGATGTCAAAGCTGCGACTTCTCGCGTTCAGCCACACTACGCTGTTCCCAGTCACTTTGTCAGCGTCGACAAGTTCCCAGAAACTGCGTAAGCCAACGAGTTTCATCTTCGTTTGTACTTTCTGACTGGGACTTCAACTACAGAAATGGCAAATCAGACAAACGTGCTCTAGAAGCGTTGGCGAAAGCCTCAATCGAAGAGCAAGATGTTTCATCTCACCCCATACCACAGCCCACAGTCACACGGGAACCTGTCGAAAAATCCAATGCCTCGGTCCGCAGCGTAGACTCCGTGTCGACAGCCAGCACAGCGTTCACCGCCATTACTGCATTGACCGCCAGTACCGCACCTACTAGCCTCGAGGGGACTCCCACCAGCCTTTCTTCTGACAAGAAAATTCAACCCGCGACGTCTTCAACATTGCCCCATTACGAACAGGATACCCAACAGCAGAACACTCAGCCAGGATGGCTTCACAATTTGTGGTACCACTTCGTCTCTTTTTACCACACCTTTATCGGCTTCTTCACCGCTCGGGAAGACGCATTATCAACCACCAGACGTTGACAATTCGACGACAATTATTCTGATATTATAGACGTATCTTCAGTTCCCTCGCTAGACGAGTTCGATTCCCTCAATCAACGCTCCACTTGTACTATTTACTACGACACACATTGCTACCCAACACATTGTACAAAATTTAGAGGCATTCCAATACATTTTTTGTCTGTTATTTCGTCCTTGCCAAACACCTCCAAACAACGCGTTGCAAGCTTCCTCGACCACCCACCACATGAAGGCTTCAGGCTAAGTGTCAAACGCATCCGCCTTTGACTGTACACATGCCTCCAATGTAAGAATTTTGCGATGAAATCTCATTTCCGAAATCTTGACGATGATCCCCAGTCGCGACAAGTATACCATCCATTCCAAAGCTGTCGTTTGCCAAGATGTCGAGCTAAAGGGTGACATCACGATCGGTTCAGGTCTTACAACTTTCATACCGTCTTTGAGTACAACTCATTCTAACTTTAGGCACTATCGTGCATCCAAAGGCGACCATATTTGCTATTGCCGGGCCGATTGTAATTGGAAGTGGATGTATTATCGAGGAAGGCGCTATACTTGTAAACAGGTGGGTGCATGCCCACTAAAATATTCTTATGATACTTACCATGCTTGTTTTCAGGAGAAAGGAAGTAATGCGTATCGGTGACGATAATCTTTTCGAAATTGGATGTCGTGCGTACATCATCCTATCCGTGACGGACCCGGCCTGAACCATCCAATGCACTCATCTCAGGCGTTGAATCACCGACAGTCGGAAATTTCAATACAATATCGACGCGAGCGCGTGTGCACCATACCGTTCGGATATCCTCGTTCTGTGTTATCGGTGCGGGATGTCTGCTGGTTCCCACGGAAGACGAAATTCTCGATGATTACACAGTGGTGTATGGACCGGCGGCGGAGAGACGCTCGTGGAGCGGCAGGGGGAGAATTCAAGAGGCAGACTTGAGGAGAAAGCATGCGGAATACCTTAGGGAGATGTTACCTAAATTTAACCGCTTGAGGCGCGGTGACGGCACTTGACGTTGTGCAGACATGTTTCTTTACTGTATACTGATGCAAATCTGACTTGGTTGATAAAGAAATCTATGGTCTAGTGCGACAGAAATGAACGGACCAAATACGTTCTGCGACAAATACATGGACCAAGAAGCCAATAACTCTAGACGCCTTACATGGCATGCAGAGCGAACGATCAAGTTGGACAATTTCAGCTTGATTGCTCAGGGTTTTAGCAGTAAGGCAGGTTAGTGATGATATAGTCGATATTGTGTTCTGACGTTGATGAACCTCCAAGTACGTCTATTGGATATTCGAAACTCTAATATGGGTGACGTGGTGTAGGGTTAAATGGGGGGAGGCGGCGTAGGCATTTTGGCTCTGGTATGAGCCAGTCATTCTGCTCGTCAGAATGTTCAGCAGCCGGTGGGGAAGGTCCCTCTGGTTTCGGCCCCGATGCAGGTGCCCCAGGCTGTACGAGGAAAGGCCATGTGGGTAGATAGCACATTTCCTGCGATTACAACAAAATTAATAAAGATAAGTGATGAAGATCACTGAAAGGGAGTTACGAACCTCGAACCCACACGCAGGCCTACACTTGACCCAAACGCTCCAATCCAGCCATTCAAAAAGCCTGTCAATTTCACTTTTCCATTTATCCATCAGGCTTCCTAAACCATCTGCATCGGGTGCCGAAGACGAGGAATCCTTCAAAACAGGATCGAGACCCTTGAACACGCCCTCTGCCCACATCTTGACTGTTACGCGACATATTTCTTTGTTCGTGTCCCGAATAGCTCTCAAAATGAGTTGTTCTGACGGCGTCAGGCTCGACGCGATCGAAGGACTTGACGAGATGAAATCGGTATGGGTGACCGCGCAATCTTTGAATATAGACGCGGTCCATGAATGGTTGCGTGGTCCAGCGTCTTCGTCGACAGGCACAGCGCCCATGATGATGTAGGGTGTCAAGGATATGCGCAGCTGTTGTTGAACAAGTTTTGCAGTCTCAACAGGACTACGCGACGTCTCAGCCTCCGTTGTGTTCAAGAGATAGCGAATCATTTCCAGACGATCGGCGTAGCGCAAGGTGATGATTCTAAACAGGCTCTTCCACTGTATCCCACTGCCATTTCCAGTCGTGGTCAGAGCATCAGCTAGCCTTTGGCGCACAGCCTGCACGTCAATGGCGCTTACTCCTCCGGGACGGTGTTCGTATCTTTTCTGCTGTCGACGCGACGGGACGAGGCTAGGAGCGAGGGAAGTGTCGTAGAAGGATACCAGGCGGGAAAAGTCAAGCTCGATACGAGGATCACCTGGATAGTGGTTATGCCAAGAGCCGGTCTCGATGACTGTCGTCACCAGTTGGGAAATTTCATCAGCTTTGGTTGTGTTATCGGATGAGGATCGGTGAGGTTTCCTCGAAGACACTAGGTCCAGCTGTGAAACGATTTCCAGACCATCCGAGAAGTCGCAGAGCATAACTTCACTGCGGGGAATCATTAAGCTGTCCAAGCGCGCGATTTTAAGGCGGAGACGCACAAGTCCATTTCCATCCTGGAATATTTGAACCATTTATATATCACCGTCGATTATGGGGAGAAAAATGTATTACTCACCTGACAAAACCGTCCAGTCCAAATTGTTTCCCCCAGTCACATAACCCGTTGATTCTTGACCGCTCATCCCATTGCGTAAAGGGATCCCCCGACCATAAGATATCCTGGCTATCCAATGGTCCACCTTTCATTTTCGCAGCACTACTCCCATCGAAGTAGAGGACCTTCAAAGGTCGCGTGGTCACGAAGGTAAACTGCCGGGAGCCTTTGCCGGGTCCGCTCATGGTGAAGAGGTACGAATGCTCGGGGTCAGTAGCGAGCCATTCTGGTACTGCTGGGACTTCCGACAGCCTGGTTCCATGGTATAGTAGCATCCCTAGCGGAATTGTTCCAGGAACGAGATTATGGCCTGTTCATCACCTTCAGTTGAAAGTCTACACGGGAATGCAATAGTCTTTGCGCACCATTACGATAGCGGGTATTTGGCCAGCGTTGGAGAAGTGAGTTGACGGTATCGAAGAGCAGATGGCTTGTAGTGTCCAAGCTAGGGGGAGTGGTCAGATCCCAGTTTGCAGCGTCAGTATGTTGAGTGTTCGTGGCAGAGCTCAGAAATTGCAAAGGTATCTGGGCTGCATAAATTCTAGTCAGTGCCACGAAAATCCAGAGAACCCAAATTCGAGGCATGGGTGTTCAATGAGTCCAATGGCTGACACTTGGGATGCCGAGTGGCACTTGAGAGGGGTTTATTATAAACTTATGGTCAGCAGGCGTGTGCCACGGATGGATTCATCCTAGTTCGGGACACTTTGTGCGCATTAGATCCTTTACATCATTCAAATTTGCCTCCGTGGAGTAGGGGGGCTCAAAGTTGCCGCAGATGGGCGCAGAACCCGCAGACGCAGATGCTCGCAGATGAGCAGATGTGACATT
>JABCKI010005902.1:0-27379 GCA_018282025.1 Sphagnurus paluster
GCGTAGTAGCGCCTATTGGAGCCGCCGAGCTCTGGGTGATGTGGCATTGAGGTCCATGGCGGACAGTGCAAGGGTTTGTTACTACATACCAACAGTGCAGGAGGGAGCTGCGCGCACCAGGACGCAAGCGGGTAAGGCTGCACCCAGTAGAGGTGGCTTACGCCGTTGTTATGCAGCTGCGCCTGCTGCCAGTGACATAGTGGGGGCGGCGGAGGTGAGGGCGGCACCTGTCTGGGCGGCTTATGCTGTTGTTGTTGTTGTTTTCAAGGCTGCGCCAATCGCGGCGGCTTACGCTGAAGGCGATGGGAAAGGCGAGGTGGTGGTGGTAGGGCAAAGGAGAAAGGGCAAAGGGCATAGAAAACTTTGGGTTCATGGAAAACCTTGCACCCATTCCCACGGGTGAGGTCAGTTTTGGGTCGCACTGGAACCACGGAACTCGAGTTATATTCGGAGTAGCTGGTCGGCATCTTGGTGCAAGATAGAAAGAGATGCATGTGGTATGCCATCAAAATTTGAAATTGGCTACTCTACTTCACCGATATAAACCAATGAGAGACGATTTGATCGGTATAAACTGACCACAATCGATGTGAGCTGTTTAGAAACGCCGGTGTTTTCTCTGGGAGTGATCGACGAGGGATGATTGAATGGGATGACCTGATGAATGAGCTTGACCCTGTCGAAATTGTTCTCGGCCTGCACGGCAAGAGTGACATTTCTAAGCATCACGTCCGAAGTCCTCCCCCAGAGGGGACTCCTGCTATAATCCAATGACGAACTTCAAAACTTCGCGAAACAGTTTTTACATAGAATAAGATACTGTATACCAAGTTTCAGGTTCGCAGAAGCCCTCTAAGGTGAGATTTTTGCAAAATGACGAAATACCAGGGTTGACGAATCAATGGTAGTCGATAGTAATGTACGCGTACGTTGACTCGGAGCGCTCACCAATCCAGTAAAAGATGATCAGATCGCAGTCACTGCGGCCTCGCTGTAACCTCTTCTGACGGGGGGAGTGGATGAGTTTACTTTCCTCTATACGACGCCCTCGACTTCGTGGCCTCGGTCTTTGCCTCATACTTGTTGCATCGATACACATTCTTTACATCCTACAATATGGTGGCGGACCAGAGCAGAGAACGTTGGTCCCTAGCACCGAAAGAACCCAGCCACGTAGCCCACGAATTTTGCTGGTCTCAGCGCTCTTCCCTCTGGTGCACTCAAAACACTCCCATGAAGACTACAGGCAGTGGCTCTCCAACTTTCTCGGCGAATCAGGCGTAGACTGTGATGTATACTTCTACACAACCCCGGCGCTTGAGCCGCTGGTGCGGTCTCTCCATGCATCATCGACTCATCACAGGCTGATCGTAAACACGACGTACCCGACGGCCTTTTCTATTCCGCCCCTCGTATCACAAGTCGACAAGTATTCACAGATGCATGCCTGGGATCGCGAGCGCGAGATCCACAATCCCGAGCTATACGCCGTGTGGAACGGGAAGCCGTGGCTCCTCAATCAAGCGCTTCTCCACCTCCAAACGGATTCGAATGCGTACGATTACGCGTTTTGGAGCGACGCGGGCTCGTTCCGGGATGCGCATGCATTTGGAGCATGGCCAGATCCAGAGCGCGTCAAAGAAGTGTTTGCTGCTGCGAGCCGGCGCCGGAGTCAGCCAGAGGCGAGCAGAGACGGGTATATGGTGTTCTTCCCACTGATGAAGCCGCCTGGGATGGGGGAGCACAATTGGAGGGTGGAAAAAGGGCCCATCGATATTGATTTCAGTGAAGGTGAGTGCACGTTCCTCAGCTTGCGCATGATCATACTGATTCCGCGCCAATTTGCGCTTTCCACAGGATCATTCTTTGGCTCCACGCCTTCAGGTATCGCTTGGCTCGCGGCGGCCTTCTATGCGATCCACGACCACTACATCAACACTACGCCACCACCCCAGGATCAGCACCACCCCCACGCGCCCGCCACAACACCAGGGACATCCCGATCACCACCATTTCACTTTGTGGGCAAGGACCAGACGCTTTTCAACACCCTCATGTTCCGGCACCCCGCGCGCTTCTTCGGAGTAGTTTCGCCGGTGCGTGCGGGACAGCTACCGCCCTCTTCAGGCGTCGCCTGGATATCCACCCTCGCGAGGACACCCCCGATCCCAACGATCCGCGTCCTTCTTGCAAAACTCGTATACAAGGTGAAGTTGTACCTCGGGGAGCGGTGCGTCGATGATTGGTATTACTACCAGTGGTGGCTTGCATCGCCTGAGGGGCGTCGGAGGACCGAGAAGATGCGTGGGTGGCGGCGATGGCGGCTGGGAATGCTGGGTGGTGGCGAGGAATGTACGGAGACGGGCATAGTGCGCGTGCAATGGCTATTGGAGAGTATATTTGGTTCCAGATGGGTTGATAACAGGATGGCAAAGAGTAATGACCCGTTTTAGTGGTCGAAAGGATCTCAGTATGACTCTGGGCAGCGCCGCCGATAATTGTCTGGCATCGACCCTAAATTTCAGAGTCGCCTAGCATGGGTCCTATAGATTGATCTCAATTCTTCTCCCGTATCAGATAGATAGAGCCTACAGATCAATTCGCAAGATTTAGGCTGTACTAGCGGTAACCTTGTGAGTTCATTGTCGGATGATTATCCTGGAGTCGCTCGCCGTTCAGGCCTCAGGGATGACGGAGTGGCGGGTCGCATTTCGGAGTAACAAATGCGGAACCCTATGATGAACGTCACGACGCAGAGCTCTTTGAATCGAACCAGACTAGGGCTGAGTGAAAGTTTTCTCTCTACAGACGGTCTCAACACACTTTCGAGTTCTACCTCGAATTCTCTTGGCTTATGGCAACAACAGAGGACATTCGCCTCTCGATTTCTCGTCTTCGTTCCGAAAACAAATCCTTGCGAGACGCTTACGAGAAGTCCGAGTCAAACGTTGCTGCTGGGCTCAATAAAACCGCCAGCCTTCAAGCAGCAGTTGATTCCTTGAAGCGTGACAACCAGGGCATCCGAGACGAACGTGACAAGTACCGGGATAAATATGCGTCGCTTTGCCAAAAATACACAGCTCTCGAGACAGACTACGACGTTTTGGACTGTCGGTTTCGTGATTTAGAGAGAACGATGCAAAGTACTGGTGTTGCTGCGCGTGTAAATTCCTCACCTCAACCTCGCTCTAATATTCTGGCCTTGAACACACCACCTTCCTTGGAGGCACCTGGCCGCACAGTGAAATCTAGATTCGACTTATCTGTGGTTGGAGTCATCGACGTTGATAGTCCCAATCTAGAAGTTGCAACCACAGAGCTTCTGGATGTCAAGGTCTATTTTATTTTCATTTCCTGTAGTCAACTTCTTATGCTGGGATTGTTCAGCCCAGCACAAACACCTTACCGTCCACTTCAAATGCTAGAGGCGTTCCAAAAATGCCACTTCCAGAGACTGAAATCCCTGAGGCTTCGTCGCATTCCCCAACTGTTCAAAGGGCGAACGCGCACTGTGCCATTGTCCCTAAACTCAGCGAGCCATATCTACCCTCACCTGAGATCCCGATAACTTCCCTGGAAGACACCAACAAGTATCAGCAAGATCGTCAAGATTCCGTATATAAGGTATTTCGTCAAACCTACCTCCCTTCAATATTTGAATCCTGTATTGTGAAATAGGAAAACGATATGCTGCTGTCACCACTTTCAGATTTGTCTAGATTGAGCCCCGAAGTTGATGAGCTGGCGGTAAGTTTTTTTTGTTAATTTTTGCTACGCAGGTATTAATCCCATGATTTATGAAGGATCCGGCTCCGAAAGCTTTCAAACGTAAAGCAGAAGTTACAACTACAGTATCTAAACGTACCAAATTCGAAGACACCTCGGAAAAAAATATAGTTCCTACTAAGAAAGACCATTCCTCTCCGAAGGTAATCAACCACTTATGCTGTTGTCCTTTTTGTATTAAAAGAAGCTTTCAAACAGATTCCCAAGATCAAAGTTAAGAAAGATGAAGCCTTGATCCTTTCTAATCTCTCGGTCTCTCGGTTCCTCAAAGGCACGGGTCCTCTCGAAATAAACCCATTACCGTCCACTGAACCCCTAGTAACACGAGAGTTTCTGAATAAGACCTACGGCGCGTCGACCTTCATGCTCCTGACTCATTCAAGCGACCATTCGCGACGATTCATATTCCCCACCGCCGACATCAACCCCCAGATGCCAATGTGGCCAGGCCACCCCGGGCTATTGCTTTCATGCCGCAAGGCGATGATTAGGCACCCGCATTCTCTCTTCTCTAGGACCCAGCTCAAACCGTTTGCAGGGTGGATGTATCTCGGAGAGTACGAGAGTGTTGTGGCTGGGCAGCTTTCTATTGGAGATTTTACTGGACAGGATTGGAAGGTAGTCTCTTAATTTCCGCGATTTATGTTTCCCTGACGCTCTATTCAATGGATAGGTCAAGCTGACTTGGGCAAAAAAATTGCTCAACGCGAAGGAATGGCCTGAATACAGGGAAATGCGTGCCCGGATCTGGCTGCGCAAAAATAAAATGCCTATAAGCATTGAAACCCTTAAGAAGGAGGACGCGAATATCCGGGCAAAGAAGCCCGGAGACCTGTCAGAAGGAGACGTCATAAAGGCCTTGGAAAGGGGAGAAGAGGTCCGTTGCTCAATTGAACTTTTCTACAGGAAACATTCAACAAACAGATAACAGAAAATTGACGTTATCAGGATGACATGCGTCGCGTACGATCATGAATTTGTAGATGATATGCTTGACTCTTGGGTTCCCACTGGGCGACCCAAATCTCATTCAAAAAATCGACCACAGAAGCAAGGGGAGGCCTCTGGTGTTGGTAGACGAGATATGAGCCCAGAAATTTAGAACTCTGAGGACTTACACGCCACTAGCTCTGAACACCGTCGACAATGTCGTCCATACCACAAAGTCCTACTTGGTAATCATAAATATTCTGTGAATTTATCTGTTACAAGAGGGGTATTCGGTGCTAAAGGAGGGTTAAGGTATCCATTATATGATATGGGAAGGTAGTGGAGTGCATGAAATCAAGAATGCAAAAAGACCGGGTAACACTTTCTGCCAGGAGGTCAGATATGATATCGTCCACACGGCACAGAGAGCCAGACTGAACTGACCTCAAGTCAGTCTTTAACCCGTGATTTCCCTTTCCTATCATATTCTAATAGATGGTCACCCCTCGAGCTGCCTGTCACCGCATCCGCTACGCCTCCTACTATGGACGCCGCAGTATGCAGAACGCCTCCCACGATGTGCAGCGCTGTGCCCACCAGCATGCATGGAATCGAGAGCAGACCACCCACGATACCTCTCACCTCCCTCACAGCACCTCGCCGTGTCGACCTCGTCCCATTACGGAACTTCGCTGCTCGTCGATGCCAGTCGCCTTTGACCTTCGGGTCGGGGTGGCTGTCCCCTACGTGCTGCATCGCATCTGCCACTTGCTGCGCTTCAGCAGCGGTGGGCTCGCGGCCTTGTTGTTCGACGTCGTTGTACGCAGTGACCTTGTTCTGAAGACGGTTCAAGGAGTTTTCCCAGGCAGCTTCGTATGGAGGTGGGCTGGCATCGCTGGGCCCGGCTGCTACTTGTTCGGATTCTGGAGAGCGCTGGCCGGATTTCGTGATCATGGTAATTGTTAAGTGCGTGGAAAGCAGAACAAGGCCTTTTGAGTCATGGTGCACATGTGAGGCTGTGTATAGAGTCTATATAGGAGCCAACTTGTGACCTGATAAAGATCAGATATCCAACCCTCAGAGACGTCCAAAGTGCTGTGAACAACCGGCACTTTCCATCAAGGCTATGAAGCTTGACGATTGAAGCGCAGCCCTGTCGAATAAATAGTATCCATGTATGCGCCACATATCAATAAAAATCTTGGTCATTAAATGTTTTCCATGGTATAAACGGTGAAATACAACGCAGATGGTTGAAACCGCTCTGCAAAAGCGGAGGAAAAATAGCTTCCCTCGGTGACGGTAGCTTTTTTAGAAATGATATCTTAGGGGCGATCGCAAAAAAAGCCAAGGATCCTGTTGAGAAAGATCCATCAGTAATTTTTAAGTACTACTTCAAAGGGGAGAAATCATTTTCGTTCATTTTCGAAACCTTGGAAACCTTGCCTGACTGGACTAGGACAAGATCATTCCTGTTTCTGCACCCAATCGGGTTCCGCCATGCCCTCGAAAACTAAGGAGAAAGTTACTCGCGTCCACCGTCCGCGCTCAGCGCTCAGCAGCCGAAATTTCTAGTGCGCAGTTCTGTGTCGACTTGACAATGAGATTGCTCCAGAATGTGTGATTGTGTGCGTCATTGCGCCTGTCACCAAAGTTATTTAGAGAATCTGAATATTCTACCATTAGGGATGGTGTGACATATTTTCAATCTAGCTCGGCGGAGAACCAAGGACGACGTACGAGGATCTCATTGGTGTAAAAAAGAAATATCACTTCATCTCTGGTACGCTCGGAGGACCATGTCGTAATTATAATCCATCGATCTAGAACTTGGGATATAAAAATAACATCTGCTACGATCAGCCACATTATACGCCTTAACTCTGAGAGAGTCAGACGGTGAGCTGTTCCCTTCATGATCATGCACATATACATCTTATTAATCAAGGCGTGGACTCACAGCATCTCAAACATGTCCACCACAAGCTCCAGCGATTCTTCGACTTCCTGGATCCAAACTGGTTTCACGACTTTGTATTCTTTTAACACAGATTCGGAGCTCTCGTCATGGTTCGATGCACTCTTTTCTCCACAGGTCAAAGTACTCGTCAACCACAAAGCCGTCACGCTCGATGCTTTCAAAGCCGACATCAAGAATCGAGACTCTCCGGCCATAGGGAGCTCAATTGTATGGAAGGAACTTATTGAGGTCCCAAAGTCGGAATCGGAAAGCGCCGTCAGTTTCGGTTCAGTTTTCTTTCACTAGCTAGTGGTTGTCACTCGTTCACAGACGGAGATCGTCGCTGGCTGGTTCGTTGTAACGCGGTCCTTGAAATTTAGGATCCGCGTTGGACCTGCGCAGATAATTCAGACAATCGCATTTAGCGCGAAGTACGTACCCCTTTGCCATGGAACACCGGAATCTAACATTGATCCCGCAATAGAATTGCGCGCAATGCGAGCATTAAATCTGGTAATCAACAACGTATCGTGGAGCTCTTTCAGACTGTGTCTGACCAGGCAGCCCCCATTCATTTACTGGGCGTGCCAACTTGAAGTGAGGGTAGCGCCAGTCCTGTAGCATGTCAATACATTGATTATTGAACCCAAAAATTTGACTGATTCCCACTTACGATATATAAATTGAATCAAGCCAATGGTGCTCGCCATGAATAAGTGTCTAGATAAGCATAGAGTATGGTTCTGAATGAAGGTTGGAATTCGAACCCCGTCGGAGTCGCAACATCGGCTTCGGATGTACCGCTCCTTATGATGCTTCCACTTCCACCACCAGAAAGGCACTATGGATCCATGGCTGTGTTGCTGCTACAAAATGTAAGTCTTTCTACCCATGCATGCGAGTAGACATATCTTGGGCGTTTAACTCAATATTATTGGTATGGAAGGACACGGTTGCAGACAGTCCATTCTTCTTTATGATCGACAGGCTCTTCCGAGTCAGAAATACGAGTTAATCGAAATATGCGTGCGGCTCTGATTGTGGCGTCGAAATCTGTAGGTACTCTTAACGAAGCGCGTCAAGAAACCCCGTCAGTATGATTCAAGAATCAATCGCGAACATATCTGTCTAAACTGTTTGGAAATGGCATCCACATGCTTTCCCTAGAATCTGGGTTCACCGAGCATACAGCCTACCACCCCTCGATAGCATTCCGAGAGCAAGTCAGCAGTAAGTCGATCACTAAATTTGAACTGAACACTTATCATATTTATAGCAGGGGCAAAGTCATATTCACGCTACCACTTCTGATATATCCCCGCTTCAACTGGTGAAGAGTCTCCTTCAATCCGAGGGAGAAATACCTGCCATAATCTCCACGTCTGCTCAGGAGCGTGGAATAGTGAAGTTAAATTGGTCCTGGCTGAGCGCCCATCTATTCTAGTGCTCTAGAAGATAATGATCTACTTTCATACTACCCGGAGTCGCTTTGCTGAGCCATGGTGCGTTCTGTGCGGGATAGCTTCTTAGCTGCGGGGACAGAGGGCCATTTTGTAGATTAAAAAAAGACGCTCCAGACTGTCTGGAAACGTCATCTGCGATTACACCTTCCACTCGTCCAGATATAAAGCCAGCGCCCCCTCTGCGGTTTCTCTATCTCGACAGCCATCTCTCACTTGGTGCCGCGAATGTGACTAATTCATTCAACGATACCTCGTCACCCTCTTGCTAATTGCTGGTCGCTTCTAGACTCCATTAGAAACCATCTTGAAAATGTCCTCCTCTGCAAACCCTAGTGACTCTTTGCCGTCCTGGATCCAGAGTGTTTTTACGACGCTTTATTCTTTCAACACCACCAACTCTCAGTTTCAATCTTCGCTCGATGGTCTCTTTTCCTCGGATGCCAAAATCCGTGTAAACCATAAAGTCGTTTCCCTGGATTCATTCCAAGCCGATATCAAGGATGGTGACCCCGAGGCCATAGCTAGTTCGATAGTATGGAAGGAAATCATGCAGGTCCCGGCGTCAGAGTCGGAGAGTGGTGTGAGTTCGAGTCACACTTTTGGGATTTAGTCGTTAACAATTGATTTTAAAGACGGAGATCGTTGCTGGATGGTTTGTTGTGACACGATCCTTGAAATTCATTATTCGCGATACACATGCGCAGACAACCGAAACGGTAGCGTTCAGTGCAAAGTATGTATCCTTTCGCCCTCAGGTTGGACTCAACACCTCGCTTAGTGGTACTAATTATTTCATAGGATCGCACAAGATCCCTGTGTCAGAGCTGGAGATAAGCGGCGTATCGTGGAGCTTTTCCAGACTGTGTCCGTCCAGGCCGCCCCGATTCATTTGCCAGGTGTAAGTGGTACTAGTAGGGCTACCACTGCGGCATGATGATAGGTATTAATTCAAGTATGCAACACATCCACCGATTTCTTCCATGTAAGCATCCTGATAAAACTAAGCTTGCACCTATGTCTGGCCCATTTGTGAGTACGGTATGTTGAACGCCGATGAAGTTTATGTGTACTAATCCGAGATTTCGCCGTCCTTGAGGTGGCCATCCACCTAATTCAAATCAGCTTCCATAAGGTAGAAAATAATAAAGAGCTTACATCTTCGTCTTGCCATCGAATTTCGGAGTAAATCATTACGAGAAGGAAGAAAAGGATATCGGTCTCTGTCATCTCAGCGTGAAATTGGATCGTAGCTGGCTTTGAAGACCTGAAGATGCGCTGCACACTCTGATCAAGCGTCACCAGCGGGATGAGTCGAGCTATTGATACTGCCTACGATCGATGCCTCAGTTTCAGTAGACGTTGCGCAAGCAGATAAGATATCTCCCTACCGTCCATTGCTTGCCAATGAGATTGACTTTATAGTCCTCACCGGCCCAATGCCAAACCCGTAGCCTGAATATGCCTATATAAGACACTTCAGAACATAGATATAGATGATATGGACGTACGTGTTAGAGGGACCGACAGGGCGACTCTTTAACCCAAACAAACTCCATATTTTACCGTCCAGGACAAACGTATTTTCCCTCCAGTCGATCCCACCTACAATCCGAGCCTCTTCAGAAGGATTCATCATCGCCAAACTGGTCTCCTTCCGCCCATGAAATCCAACAGTTGTCCTGGTCCGGTATGAAGTCGACCCCGGGCTAGTTATCGTGGCGTTCAAAAGATCTACTGTCGAGAAAGAAAACATCCAGTAAAAGCCACACGAGCGTATGAGGGAGAGTTTGAAGCTTCCCAATTCCTAGCGAAGGTGTTTTTCTATGGCTTGTAGAGGAGTCGGGATCGGTGATCGCACAGCCAGGTTCGTAAGTTTTGGTGTTTCCATCGCTAGGAAACTCTCGGTCTTCTGTCCAGGCTACTACCCCCGCCATTATCCATAGTTCTCGAAGAGCCCCGAGGTCTGCGTTTCAAGGAGTTCGGACGGGATGAGGAGGAATCCGAGTCCCGACCCAAGACTCGGATCAAGGCCAAAAATACTAACCGAAGGCCAAGTTCAACTTGCCACCTTCGACCCACATACTTACTAGTGCCTCCTGCATTGCTGGAAATTTTCGAATATCTGTTTCAAATTTGAACATTATTTATTTGCTTGCAAGCTCAACATGGTAATAACAATAACAATTAATCACATAAAATGCGAAGTTCAATTTCCATGTCAGAGCCACATACTGAATCTTCAAAATGTCCTTGGCCTACGAGGAACCCGAATCCTCTGAATATGTCACCAACCATCTCATGTCAAAGAAAGCGGATGCACTGCGACACAACATCTTCATCTGGTGCAGTTACCGTCGCCAGATTCAATTCAGTAGGCCATCTTATTTCGTGTGTATGAATACGCTCGTAACTTTCCGCAGGCTGGCGACTTGAAGAAAAAATTACTGTTAAAAGGATGTATCAATGGATAGATATTGCAATCGCATGGGATGTCGATAATGGAGGTGGAGATGCGAATTTATTGCAGTACTCTCTCTTCCCAGTCGAGGTTAAGCACGGAGAATCTGCCCTCAGATATACCCTTCATCAAAAGGCCCCCGCACTATCCCGTTCTTCGGAGGATCATGTCACCATCGGAAGTTTTGGCATGTATAAGGCCAGTAAGCAATTCAACACTTCAATACGACGACCTCCTTTCGTTGATTAGCTCATTTCAACAGCAGGAGCCATTTCGAGAATTTTTAGCACAAGTCGTGGGGAAGTTTCATTGAACCGCCTCGTTCGTCTCTTTGAACGTGATCCGAAGTTTGCATGTTTGCTGGAAAAGGTATGCCTACAAGTCGTCTCTTTTTTGTTCCTTCCTCAAACCCAGCTCATATACTGCAGCCGTCACCTGTGCTTGCACAGGTTGCCTTTGCCAGGGATAAAAATTGCATCTTTACGGGTACTCCCATTCAACCAGAAAACACTCGATTGATTTGGGTTATACCATTGATCTGCCCCTACCTGGTACGTGAATGATATCCCAGTTTTTATTGGAAATTCTGATTGATGTGACCGGCCCACTCGTAGATGGTTCGACCATTTGACAATCGTGTGGAGTATGATCGACTGCTCGGTGTGGAATATGGACCTGAACGAGCCGACTTTTTGAAGAATATAGACAACTGCTTAGTGACAACACCCGAGATCGCAAATTTACTCTACGAAAATCTCCTCACAGTTGATACAGAGGTGGTTTTATGTCCATCTTTGCGTGTTTTCATCAGACTAATCCAAGCTGTGACTTTAGGACAACTACAAAATCTATTACTTTGGTGAACGCAGTGTCGATACCCCAAATTTCAAGAACAATCTCGAGTTTTATGAACGAAACAGTGAACGCGACAGTTACTTGCAGGCTCATTTCCGACATTCTCTTCGCACACGTATAATCGGGGGTGACGCTATCGACGACTTCGGTGACGTACACGAATTGGAGCGATTCATCGATTCTCGCGAGGAAAAAACAAGTTTGATAGAAGCCAACTTTTCACCAGAGGAAAAGGAACTCCCGATCGTGAAACTGATACTGCAGTGGAATATAATGAAGGAGATTTGGGGGAATATAGGTGCATATCATGGAAAGCAATACCCAAGGCAGCCTGGAGTGGCAGAGCTTGAGAACTGGTAACATTAGGTAGGTTTGCAATATTTGAATTTTATATCGTGAAGAATATGTCGAGATAAATTATCCATGACGGTCCCGACAAATGCGCTATGAATTTACTCGTTCAACTTCAAGCGGCAGGTCCACGATTACGTGTGTCTATTATACAATTCTCTATCAATATACCCGCCAAACCAGCACACAGCAACAACTCCCTCACCGCAGCGATTTAAAAAAAGATCTCCTTCCCGCCTCCCCTCATCTCCCAAATCTTCTCGGGCCTCGCAGCGTCCTCCCAAATCGGGATCCCCACGTCCGCGGCGGCGTATATCCTGGACTCTGGGTACATGAAAGGTTGAATCCTCGGCGCTCGCGGACGGTGGCGAATATCCTGACGATCGAGCACAAGGACCTGACGCGAACATGAACAGACGGCGATACGCTACGGCAGTCTGCTGAGGGTGAGCAGGGGAAACGCGATGTACATGCGCAGCCGTTGGGGGCTGGTATCGAGTTGGCGGAGTGCCACACAGTCGGGGCAGCGTCGCGGGGTGATTGGTGCGGTGCTTCAATTGGTGTAGATGTGTACGGTACATGTTTTGGATATCTGGATCAATGAGTGGGGTGGGCATGCGTGGAGAAAACCCCGCGTTGCTATTTCTATGTTGTCCGATGGCGAGCGCCAATGCGCACAGGGGTTAGCAGATGGTACAGTCTGGTTCCGTCAACGACGGACCCAGACGCGCCTCCAGGCGGGCTCTGAGCTTTTCGTCGGGGGCGATATAGGACGTTCCTCTGGCAGTAGTCTAATTAGCATTGACAGGTTAACGCTTTAGTGCGGTGGACATACGCGTATTGCAGGCTGGAAGCCATGGGGCTGCCTTCGAGGGCTACCACGATGGGTATACTTTGCTTACTCGGAGGAGCGATGAGTTGTGCGGATGATTTGAGTCGGAGCACGATGGGTCCCTTTAGCTTCGATCTGGCTTGCACTCGACTGAGAAGTGAGGGCGACGACATCGGTGTCGGGTCGGGGGCCTCTGTAGATGGAGGCATGGGTTCGGCGATAATAAGACGGGAGTCAATACAAGTCGGGGGGCTGTGCTCCAGGAGAGAGAGGGAGATGCACCACGAGCCTGCGCGCGCATTTTGCTGCGCCGCTTGTGCAACGGAGAATTCCAACCGCCACATTCGAGCTGTTCACACGTCAGGATTACCATGGCATTCAACATGTAGGATGACGTGTGCCCGTACCTCGCGCAATAAAGTCGAGCTCGATCCGTTTAGAAACGAGCATGCGTTTCTGGAAATGCACAATCTCAAAGTCGACGGTGAAGGCGCCTTCGTCCCCGGGCACGTTCTCGACTGATATCTCGTCCGGCGGGATCGTGGCGCCGAGCAGCATCTCGTCTGTGCCTGAAAGCGGCGAGAACTCGGGCGACATGCGCAGGCGTTGGAAGAGCGCCTGGTCTGAGGTCAAGAGACACGCATGTCTGATATCTGAAATAGTTTTTGCGGTGAGAGGACTCGCAAATGATATGAGGGCAGTGAGAAGGTCTGGGACAGCCGTCTCATCCTCCTCGCCGTCCGGAGGGCGCTTGACGATCGCCCAGTACATCGGTGTATGTCCTTCAATCGACTTTTCCTGCAGGAGCGCTGATAGCGATGTATCGTACCCCGTGCACGCCTCAGCACAACTCTCAAGAATCCCTGACGAGGCCCGCGAATTGTAGTCCTGTTCCTTGACCAGGTCGCGAACAAGGCCTATCACGGTGGCTTGCACCTCCCGCGACGTTCTAGAGGCACCAAAGCTGAACCAAGAGTTGTTCGCCCGGCCCTTTCCTTTGGAAATGGACGGTAATGGGGACTTAACGGTAGGTGTCGGCGATACTGAGCCTGAGGGTTGAATTCGGGCGCTCAACGGCGCATTGGAGGTGGTGGGCTCTATTATCTTTGCGTCGTGAAAATGAGCCTGTGCTGGATTTGGACCGACGGTTTCATAGGATGGTGGTGCGTCAGTGGGGGTGGGATCATCGGGTAGTGGGTGTTTGTCGATTATCATGGCGAGCTTTTCTGTGGGATGTGCTACAGTGAGTTCACTCTTCAGAACATGGCTCTTGTGGAATACATACAACTGCGGACAATGCTTCTTGAGGATAGAGATCAAAGTGCTGCGCTAGGCTCTGCCCAGGAACTCACTGCCACTGCCAGGGCCCAGGGGCCATTGACAGATTGTCCGGCAAAGTCTGATTATTACGAATCTGACTCTGTGTTGCGTGATTGCCTGGTCTCGGTCATGTGTCTCATCAAACGCGTAGCGTCCATCGTATTGGAGGACGCGACAGCTGTGAGAAAGGTAATAGTGCACTTATAGGCACTTATCGCCTATCTATCATCCTATAGGAATACAAGAAAAGTTTAGCTCATAACTTGCAATACAATCAACCTGCACCTTGAAAATTATCGAAAGGACCAGTAGTTGTGATTTTTGTTGGTTCCTTCTTTCACAATCAGTCTGCTAGGCAAAGGAATATTGAATAAGCTAAAAAGAACAGCTTCCAAGCTCGGAGGAGGAGAGGATGATTTAAATAACTACTTAGTTAACCGTGAACGTTGTTGAACAAGACCAAAACGCCGAGATCGGCGTTAACGGAATTTCCGTTCGGTCGCGAATCTCTGCAGGCGACGTCAACAGTGGTCGACTGGTCACTTATTCTCTTCTCTTGACGACTTCATGGCCTCATTCCTCCGGGCATACAAGTAAGTAAGTCTCCCCCACCTTCAGGCTCGCTCAAGCTCAAGTACGTGTCCTGACGAACATAATTGCCACTCACAGCTCACTCCTTATCCGCCGACCGCTACTGGCGTCATGCAGCACGGCAGCCGTTCTTTTTGGCGCAGGAGACGTCATTGCTCAGCAGGGTATCGAGCGGAAGGGGAAGGACCATGATGTGAGTGTTCTTTTAGTATTCCGAAGGTTTGAGGCTTGGGCCGTAGGACGACGGGTGTTCTGTTGAATCTGTTCAGGATTGGAGTCTGGACACCCTGATTGTATAGTGACGGGGACATCCATCCTCCGAGCGCCTGATTGGAGTGGCCGCACGAAGCCTTGTAGCATTGACACTTCTTGTCTTGTATCAAATTTTGTGCCTGCGACTGTTCTATCTTCATGGTGTGCTCACCCCAGTGATCTGCCCACCAGTTTGCCCGCACAGCGCGTCTAACGTTCTACGGAGGTGTGTCCTCGTTCTTCCCTGTTCATGTTTACTCTCCCCTCCCTAGTTCAATATAATATGCTGCGTTCAGTTGACTGACTTACTCCTCCCAGGCGCCATGTTCGGGCCCTGCATGACGAAATGGTACCAATTCCTCAATTCCATCAAGTTTGCCAGCCCGACGCGGGCAGTAGCCGCTCGGGTGCGCCCCATCTGCATTTTTCGCCTTCATCGGTGACCAACTCTTGTTTCTCTAGGTAGGTCTTGATCAAGTCCTGTTGACACCAGGTGCGCTGCCTTTGCACTCGTCTACCCCTCAAATTCATTGTACTCTCAGTTGCGGTGGCGTTTTTCTTTGCTTCTATGAGTACGCTGGAAGGAAAGCCGCATGAAGCGGTTGAGCGGATTCAAGCAGTATGTGTCTTGCATTTCGTCCTCGTTCGATCATAACTAACGTTGCTGCTACTCTAGGCCTATGTGCCTACAATCATCCGCAACTGGTAAGCCGTTAATTTCCAGGAGGCACCGAGGTTTGACGTTTAATATCTAATATTCACCTGTCACCTCCCAGGGGCGTCTTCCTACCGACGCAAATAATCAACTTTGCGTTCGTGCCGCACCACCTGCGGTTTGTCGTCGTCAGCGTCGTCAGTCTCTTCTGGAGTACGTATCTCGTCTACACATCTATCTCATTATGTCCTTCCCATCGGGACCGGCGCGAGGTCTTGCCGCACCCGTCTCTATGTTATCTGTCCACGATGTTAAAGCCCCCGAGGGCGTTGTCCATCAACGTCACAGCCATCGATGCACTGCTAGCCGCTAGCATTCTTCGTCTTCCCAGTACCCACCCGCGCATCCGCAACTTGTAAACGTTCCGAGAGCAGCTGATACTGAGATCCCGTTGACAGACACATACTTGAGCGCTGTCAATGCGCAACAGCAGAAGCTGCTGGTCACCGCCGAGGGACATCTGACGTCAAAGGCAGGGGAAGTGGAAGTGGTCGGCAAGGTCGCTTAGCGCTCTCGGTACGCGTCTCGGGATGGCGAGCCGCGCAGACGATTCCAGTATCTGATGGAAGTGTTCATCGAGTGTATTCATATACGCACAGCTGGGGTCTACTGGGGTTGAATGCCGTTTATTTTCGCAGCCGTCAATACACCTGGCCCGCAGTCGATGTTGAAATACCGTTTTTTGGTCTGCAGTACCAGGTGCCCTGAGACCTGTGGGATCGATGTGATCAGGATGGATATTTTTAATGGATCTATTTTTTGGTGTGCTTGCCGTCGTCAGCCTTCAGGTGTCGACGACGAGTTCTTGTCGTTGGGAGTTCGTTTGCCTCCTGGAGCCCAGGCGTTCTCTATCGTGTCCACTGCAAGACAAGTATTTTGCGCCTTTTAGTTAACAATATATGATGGAACCATGCGGATGCTGAAACCATTAAGAACGAGATCACTCGGTCGTAAGCTCACGCGCCCCTTGCTCGCTGGCGCCGGTTAGCCGGCGAGCATTCGACGCTCAAAATTCCGATTGTTCTTGGCCCTTCAACATTTTTTCTCTCCACGTCGTTCATATTCTCTTGCCTCAGGCTTGTCTTTCTCTCTTCAGCAGACACGCTTTCAAGTGTCACTATTTCGGGCGCCTCTGCTCCACTGGCGTGTCTTCAGGCACCGAATAATTCTTTCAGCCCTTTTACATAAATTTCATATTCGCTCCCTACACGGTTCTCCTCCTTCCACTCCTCCGCCGTCCCCACGCCATATCCTCAGGCGCTCGTACATCCAGTCGCCTCGGACGTTAATTCACCCCGCCACACAATATCGCCCGTGCTTTCGCTCGACCTTCCTTAATAATGAAAAACTTCTACCAGCGCGTCGGCGTCGACACCACCTTCGACCCCGAACATAAACATGTCACATCTCCTGTATTCTCTCCTGGCATCCTTGCTGCCATCCGCCTCACCCTCGCAGTCTACACGCTGTTCACCCTCCTGTTCACCCTCATATGGGACTATGTCAGAACTACTACGGGTCCGAGGTGAGTACCAGTCCTAGTATTATCTTGGAGGCGGAAACATCTGTTTACAGGCTGCATAAAATTTTCATTCTGACTAAAACATTTTATTCTACAGCTTCTTCTCGTACTTTACCCATCTGTCCTACATCGGCCTCTGCTCGTACCTCTTCGCATCCGGCGTGCAGACCTTTGCGTTTTCTCGGAACCTCAACTCTGCAAGCCCGTCGTATCCGCTCCAGCGGTGGCCTCGTCTTCTCCAGTTCCTCCATGTGCTCCTGGAGGTCACTGTCACCACGTTCCGTGAGTGTTCTGCACAACAAGCTCGACACAGATTCACTGACAAGATACTTCCAACTCACTTCCTCTCCGCGTCGGATCTTGTGCTCTCCGCTTGCATTGCATCTATGATTTCATCGTAACGTAGCGATCGTGGTCACGGTAGTCTACTGGGCGTTGTTGGCGTCGCCATCAATCTTCGACGAGACCTTGTCAGGTGCCCCCTTTCAGCCGCGCTCCGATCCGTCTGCAGTAACTGACATAATATATTGATTCCAGCATGGACCAACATCTCTGTACATCTCCTCAACGTCGTCTTCGCGCTCTTCGAGGTCCTGCTCACCAATATCCCGCCTGCGCCGTGGATGACGCTGCCCTTCGGCCTCGTCATGCTCGGCGGCTACCTCGGCGTCGCGTACATCACACACGAGACGCAGAATTTCTACCGTACGTGTCTTGTCCTGTTCTCGTCTCGGTGACGGGGGTGCGCGTCCCCGCCTCCATCTCTTCTCTTTCCTTTTCTCCGAGCTTTCCCCGCCTGCAGATCACGACTGACATTTCGTTTGTGCAGCGTACTCGTTCCTGGACCCGAAGAAAGAGAAGGGGTTCCTGGCGGTATACATCGCCGGCATCGCCATCGGGTACTGCATCGTGTTCCTGTTCGTGCGCTACGTCATCGTTGCCCGTGCCCGCATCGTTGCGCTCCGCCAAAAGTCCGCCGGGTATGCGCCGTCTACAACCACGCGTAGGACGACAGAGGAGTGGGAGGAGGTCCAGGCGAAGGAGGCGTCTGGGACGGCTTGAGTTGTTTAAAGAAGTGTAGTGGTGGTTGTGGATATACCTCGTTTATACCTTGCAGCCTCGGTGTATGTGATTCTGCTGCTTGTTTCATAATAGTTGTTATTGTCGGCCGGACATTTACTAGGTCCAACGTTGATTAATGACTCCATCGAATCATGAGGGTGTGGTGTCGAGACTTGTCATGCAGGGATTCATTCATCAACGTGATTAAGCAGTCCTTGAACTTGAATTACAGAGCTCTCTATATCTATATATCTAACATCTCTGAAGTTCCTTAGCGCCAGGTGACTTGCCCACGCTGCCCAACTCGATATCAGTAATAGTATGCGGCTTCCTATCCTGCTTCTCCTGTTCCTCCTGCGCAGACTGCCGAAGGGTGTCATCATCTTCCCTAGTCAGCTCCTTGTGCCCGATCATCAAGATGCTCGCGACAGTCGCGACAGCCAGCAATGCTGCGTTGAGGATGAACACCACCTTGAACCCTTTCGTGTACCCGAACTCGAGGATATACGCCGCCGAGGACGGCGAGAGGCCAATGGTAGCTGGAGATGCGAGACTGGACGGGTTGTCGACTATACGAGTGATCAGGGACGGCGGGAGGGAGATGCTCTTCATCGCCGTAGTGAGCGAGTTGTTACTGGGGTGACGGGTGAATTCCAATACATTCTCAAGCAGATCAAGCAGAAGACATACATGACCGTAGAGTTGACAGCGAGGGCGAGCGTGCCGCCCAGTAATCGAATGAACTGCACAACGTGGTTAGCTAAATTCCAGAGGTGATGCAAATACATTACGGAAGGCTGTTACAACCGACATATCTTTTCTGGGGACACTGGCCTGTGCCGCCACTGTCGTCGTTTGCATATTCTAAAGGAAGCAGTTGTGTTTATACATCACTCATATACAGGGTGCATGGGGCCACGTACCAGCCCGGCTCCGAAGCCAGCAAGGAGCATGTATACCACCAAGATTAGCTTTCTAGACCCCGGGGTGACTGTTGAGATACATCCGCAGGAGATGGCCCATAGAGCAAAGCTGACGTGGGTTATGGTCTATAATACTAATGTCAGTCGAGCGTCAGTGGTGCCACCTTTGGATCGACATACACGATATCTTCCCGACCGGCTGACCATGACGCCCTATATCGTTATAATATTAAAGTCAAAATGTGCGTCTGATTCTTAGTCGACGAAACTCACGGATATCCAACCGGCGAGCATCTCTGAGACAAGGAAGGGGATGAGGAATATGCCAGCCCGGATCGGCGAATATCCTAGACCGACTTGGAATAACTGGGGTAGATAATATAGCGATGAAAAGAAGACGAAGCCGCTGAATTACTCCCTCTCAGCCTCAACACCACCGAGAGCAATTAAACGATCAAGTTACCTCAAAAACATTGTGATATAGACACCAGTGACTGTAACGTGCTTGAAGATGTACACTAAAATAAGGGTTAGTAAGCGCAGATAGTCGCATCATGTGGCGTATCAACGCACTTGGTACTATTGGAAGATGGGCACCTTTCCATTCCCAAAGGCAGAATATGCCAACCACGACAAAGCCAGAGAAGAGCGGGGCGAGGACTACCGCTGATTTCCATGGGAAAGTTACACCACCCTAGGATTGAAAGATTCAACATCAAGCCCGACCGACGACTACGTTGATAGACCTTACCCAAATCAAAGGCAGTATTACCAAGGCGCAACCAAGGAGGGTCAGCACGGCTCCCAAGTAATCGACGACCAGTAGTTTCCTATGGTATCGACCGTTCAATGGTTATCGACGATGCACGTCACAGCGATCACTCACTTTCGTATGTCCCCTTGAACGTGCTTCAATGGCAGTACAAAAACCACAACACACATCGCGCAAAACGAGACTGGGATATCAACCCAGAAACACCACTAAACATCCGAGTCCTTAGCAAGAAACATAGCAGGAGCGATAATATGTAACCTACACGCCAACTGACTTTCTCTGCGAGAGCGCCACCAACGACAGGCCCTATAGCGTACCCAAAAGCAACAGCAGCCCCGATAATACCCTGATACTTTCCTCTACGCAACTCTCGTCAGTATTGATTTGGAGAAGGAAAGACGAAGAAGACGAACCTTTCGCGAAGACTGACGATATCAGATATCACGATCTGAGCCATACTTATAATCCCACCTAGAAGAATCCCGAAACCGAAACCATTATGAAAAGAGACTTGAAAAAGAAAACGCTCGTATTCTCACCTCCTCCCGCGCCAGCGATCCCACGAAACACGATCAACTGGATGATGGTTTTTGAGAACCCAGCCGCCAGGTTCCCAACCATAAAAATAGACATCCCGAGGAACAAAGCCGCTTTCCGCCCAAAGATATCACTGAAGCGGCCGTACAGAGGCTGGAAGCTCGTCGACGTCAGTAGGTAGGCTGAGGGGACCCACGAGATGACGGAGCCGGCGTTGAATGCTGTGGATATCGTGGGCAGCGCGGTCGCGACGATGACGGAGTCGAGTGTGGAGACGACGATGCATAATGCGAGCCCAGAGAACACGGCGATCACTTGCTTGAAGGGCAGGAGGTTGGTCTGGTCTGTGAGAACGACTTCTGATGCCGCTCTTTGGCTGTCGCTATTATAGTCCTCCGGCATGGTTGGGAGACTCTGCTTTTGCGAATCAAGGATGTCGTGGATGTGAGGAAAGGCCTGCGGTATATGTTCGATTTCTTTCTTTATTTAACATACCAGAACCCCAGAGTGATAAAGTAAGTCGGAAAGCTTACCGGTGAACTCCTGTATCGAGGCCAAGTCCATGATTTTCAAATTCAACAAAATCTTCCGAATCATCTGGGTTCCTGCAGACTGGGTGATCCGGAAGTTCTCATGCTTTCCAGTGTGTTTTTCTGAAGCAGAAGCAAAGGATGGAACAAGGTTGACTTGGTGGAGTGGGGCTGACCAGATCTTGATTGTTGAATGCTGCAGATATGACGGCGACGCAACTGGCCACAGTACCTCAACCGAGCCTCGACACGAGCACAGAAAACGCAAGACTTACACGAAAGGAAGCAGATGGTTCTGGTCTTGAAAACCGAAATCTCATCCCGGTCTGTGAGTGCATTGATCATGATTCTCCAGCACAGTGGTCGACCTCGAAGAATACTGCAAATGCGTTGGCAACTGAGGGTTTGCTGGACGCAGGCTCATGCCTATCAACCAAGACGAAAAGCTCGGTAAGCCCTAAAGCTCCAGGCTAACGTGGTATATCATAGATATAAGATGCGTGAGGAGGTAGAGACGTGTATTATACCGTTTAGGATCAAGATTTCCGATTTCTTGACCAAACTCCGAGTCTGATCATCAACGGTTCACCGGCCCGCTTGCCCAAGCACAGTGTGTTAAAACTTTTCGTATGTACGTGCTGGGATGACATGGAGGCCAGAAGGCGGATTTTGTATGGGAAAAACAGCCCTAGGCTACGCGTCGAAAAATCCGTCAGGACTTGAATGGAATGGCGCAGAGACTAGCATAAACAATCCTGAATATACTTAGCTCGTAGGACAGCTCAAGGTCAGAACCATCGTGTCATCAGTATAGTTCTCTGAATATAGGACCCAGCATGATAAAATCATATATAACTAATTAGCTAAGGTCTAGTCAATACACTTGAATATCGGGTACACACTACCGTACTAATTCGGAAACATTTACCCGCTATGGCGCCCCGCCATCTCTTAGTCATCCTCAAACTCAAGCACGATCTCGACTTCGACCTCAAATTCATCCTTGCCTTGTTCCACGAGATTATCTTCAGTATCCGCCTCATCATCTACCCCTAGCTTGGGAGAGACTTTTTCGTCGACCTTTCCAAACCCACCGACATGGGTCCAAAGTGCAAGTTTGAAATGTTCTCTGAATAATAGAGGTTCATGCGCGATCATGTCATCCCCTTTTCTAATTTTCGGAAATTTGAGTTCCTTATGACCCTTCACAAAATCTGCCCCGTTCTTTTCGAAAGTGTAAACTTTGTGTATTTTTCTACCGTTATTTACCTTTCGAAAAAGAATTGTCAGTCTTGGTTTAACATTTAAATTAAAAATGACTAACGGTGTACCACACGGACCACTGAAAATCGTCGTAATACAGGTGTGCATCGGAGCACAGAAGCATTCCATTTTTTGGTGAATCCCCCGCACGGGGGTCAGTCAAGATGTTTTTGACTGTCGGATTATTGTCCAGCGCTTTCAGAAACCTGGCCTAGTGACCTTTAGCAAATTGAAAGATGTTTTATATCTATCCCTTGCACGTACATCGAACATGGCAGCAAAGGGATATATATGTGCCGCTTGAAGGCCGGTGAAGCTATAACCACGCCGGAAGTAACTCGCAGCAATCCTAGTCATCACGCACGCCATGTCCCTTTTTCTCACATTCGTCCTGAATTTTGCCTAAAGAAGATTTAAATATAATATTAGATGGAGGGAAACTTGAAGACTTTATTTACCTGTCGCTTTTTTATTGGTGTGTTTGCACCAGAAGCTTGACGACTTGCGTTCCTGGTGTTAGGACGAGTGGACGTAGCACCTCCTAACCCAAGAGATTTCAATTGGGAAGCCAGTTCTTCGAGTTCTGGTTCTGGCAAACTATTGATCGGCGGTCTTAGTGTAGGCCATGCTGCTGATAAAGAACTTTTCCTCGTAGTCATGTTATTCTTTTTTTCTATTGAGGTTATCTTAGCGTTTATTTTGAAAAGTGTTAAAATTTATCATACCTTGAAAGAAAAAATAGTGGTGGTGATCCCCTGGTGGTGTCGACGGTTTCCGGAGTGGTCCTTCATCTTGTTGGCTGAGTCGCTTAACCAAACCAGGATTCAATTCGCCACTTCTGAGAAATTCCTCTGAGATCTCTGACAGATTACCACTGTGAAGCCATTTTTCAAAATTTAGGCGTGGATCGGGTCCCCTGACGAGCAGAAAATTGATATCTTGCTCTGTAAGGTAAACCAATTAGTTATATTTACTAGTGCGTCAAGCAAAAAAATTACCTTGGATCAGAATCCTAATCCATTTGTGGAAAACGCTAACTTCAAGGTTACCATCCATATCGTAGCAACCTTATATACAGAATCATTAATAAATGGAACCACTATTGGCTAGGTTACACACCGCCGATCAGTCCAAGGATTGGCACTCCTCGAACCTGTGATTCCTTCATTTCTGTGCACCATACATGGATGTTGCGCTGGCCTTCGTTCACGTAGTCGAAATTCTTGTCAGAGAGATCATAGGCGGCCATGGCTCCAGAAGTAATGCGAATATAAAACGACTTGATAGCCTCAGAATTTCTCGAATTTATATACATAGTATGAACTATCCCAACCAGCATTCTCCTGACACCTGCAGTGTCGAGTTTACTGTGTGTCCGCGTCGTGGAAATGGATTTTTTTTTTTTCGCAATTGTCTCCGTGCACTTATTCCAGTGGGCTGGGATCTCTCTTATTGTCTTATTCCCAATGCACTGTTTTGAAGATAGTGTTGGTTCTGTGTGATGAAAGCTGGTTGAAACTGAAACTGAGAGAGGGAAATTCATCATCTCTCAATCTTTAGAGATTTCCAAAATTATCAAATCGAAGCTCAAAGAATTGTTATTGTTCACCTCCATGATGTCATGTGTGGGACTGCTGTGGCGCGTGGACGCATGCAAAGACAAGTCCACAGAAATTTGAAACAAACATCAGAAATTAATAATTTTGGAAGCTCTCCGGATCAATAACTTAGCCGAATCACCCATTTATTCATTTGTGGGTCACTCCTTCTGTATGGCACTTGGCGTGGCGCAGATGGTAGAGCCCCACAAATATGTGATATACATTACAGATTTCAGACAATAGATTAAGAATGAATTTTTGAAAGGGGACGATTTTAATTTATTGTTTCCTAAGAGGCCACCCGTATGCTGAGCCCACATATCATGATGTGGCCAGTTGGCCGCAAGAAGCTATGCATGAGGATCCAATTCTGAAAACAAAGGCATCTACATATCTAGTGATTCGTTGGCAATTGTCTTGAAGGGGGCCGTAGCTAATGCTAGAGCCTGCACACTGCTGCTCCACGTTGGGAGCAATCTCGGCGGGTCTCGGTAGATCATGTGCTGAGCTGACGTGTTGATCACAGATACCAAGAATAATCCTGCATAATCAAAGCTCCCTTGTCCACGTCATTGATTCCATACTCATCTTGTTCTCTGAGTATAAGGGAATTGCGCAGCCAGGCAATAGGGTCTCTCAAAGCTGGTCATTTGGGCGTCATTTGGGCTTCATTTGAAGTTCATTTGGACCTCGGTGGATGCCAAAAGCCCATCCAAATGAACATTCAACTTTGATTGCATTTGCGAAATGAGAGCCAAATCTCACAGCGACCTTTGGTCTTGGCCAAGTGCTGTCCCACCGACTTCAGGTCTACTACACATCCCACCACATATGTATGAAATCAAAAGTGCGTGAAATAGGTTGAAATACCCCTTCAGCAATTGGGTAGCCCCGTCGGGGAGCTCCAGTATAGCATCCACCTCACTAAATGCCCCGAAATCCAGCGTGACATCCGTTGGACCTTGGGCACTATTTTCGTTCTTTCCACCAGAGGATTTCTATTCGGGGTGTCTCTTTTTTAAATATATTAGTTTGATAAACTTTATTGACGTGCCATGGGCATTAGAGTGTCTGAAATGGCATCCACAAATACAGTATGAGGTATGTACAGGAATGTCAGAATTATGGACTCAAATTGAAAGGATCAGCAGATAGGAACTCATGAAACAAATTTTCAGTGTATATAATGATATTTAATTCATTTAGAAACAACATCTAGAACTGTAAGACCCCCGAAGACGTGAGCGACGGCGCGAAGGGGCAATCATATGAAACACGCTATGTCATGTGCTGTCACAGACGCGCCTCTGCCAAAAAGTGTAGGTGGACCGTTTCCTCACTCGCTCACCTTCTGCAGATGTTTCAATCGAATCTTAATTTATCAAAATATTCATCAGGATTGGCCGGAGTATTTCAGAAAATTTCAAAAGCTGATGAAGTTACATAGACTATCTACCTGAATTTTGAAGATAAAAAAAATCTGCTCAGTTGACAGAAAGAGAATGCCATGTAAATCAATTTTCTCTCTCAAAGCTTTTTTCGGATTGAGTATTGGGAGGACAGTTTTCATCGGCGCGAGGGCTTGAAAATCATAGGGAGATTCCTCTGTTTACAACAAAGACAAACAAAAATGGGTTTGGCAGGCGTTGCCCACCCCCATGCACAGAGATAGCGGAGTTTAAAGTTACCACGTGATTATAAACGCATCACGTTGAACGTGATATATCTGTGCGATATGACTCTCTGAAGCCTATTCTGCGCAATATCTGTGTCAAATAACTCCGCGCAAGTATATATGATGAGAAAAAAATGAACATGTAAGAGTATGATAGATTTCTCACACAGATATCAGGTGAACAGTGAACTGATGTAGCATGCCACAATGGAAAAGGGGGAATAAATTTTTTGAAAGGAGAAAGAAATGGAGGGGGGTTTGGGGGGAACAGACCAAATCCATACATGAATTGAACATGACTCCTGAGGACCACAGAATTAATGACATACAGAGTTTACAAGCCTAGTGAGACAGAAAAAATTCAAATAGATTCCACAGAAAACAGAATTCAGATTCACAGAGATAATATTAATTGTACAGAGATATTATACAGAAATATTGTACAGAGACTGACAGAACATGAATTTGACGAATGCGTGATGTCAGTCACGTGCCTCGAATAACTCTGTGCAGGTTCGACGTCCCTGATATCTACTCCTCTACGGTGCTCCCTGCCCACTGGTTACCGTCTCTTTTTATCGACTACCTGCATATCGGATTTAAGATGCTACCAGATTCTATGTCAAAAAGTGCTAAAAATCCTGGTAATTTGACAAAGCAAGTAGGGCTGCCGCCCGTATGCCATACAGTATGGGATATGGGTACCATATTACGGGTGCCGCACCGTACCGTAAGTGCTCACAATGTAGAAAATACGGTACGGTTGCCGGTATAGCGTGTTGCCGTAAAACCCGTACTGGCCTAATGAGATTGGCCGTATGCACCGCTCCAGGTTTAGGAATATCTTTCTCAAGCTCAAGATCATTCTTAGAGCTGAATTAGATACATTTATCAACTTTTCATACCACTTTTGACATTTCTTGGCTAAACCCAATAGGAATGCCATTTTTGTAGATCAGTAGACTTTTTTACTGGATTCGGGGTGTGTAAGGTGTGATACAGGGTCTATGTACTGTTCTCACTGCGAAAATTTGTTTTATTTGAGGCCAACAATATGGCCGTAAATGATACCGTACCGTACCGTATTGGAAATTTCCAGGACTCATACGGTACGGGTTGCGGGACGGCTGCCCCCCATAAAATAGCCATACATGTACGGCCGTATACCATATATGGTATGGGTGGCAGCCCTAAAAGCAAGTAACAACTTGCGGGTATGGGCCATTGCAAGCATGGCAATTCCGAGGTCTATTTTTGTTCATCCATTTCAATATTACTATTACCTGAGGAAAAGAAAGGAGCATTCTGTCGTATGGCAGAAAACTGATGCTGGAGTTCCCAGGTTCCCAGCACACAGCAAGCTCATCCTCCCTGAAGAAGATGAGCTCACAAAACCCACTGCATCTGTGTGTGATGTGGAGTCACAGGCACATGAGTCTAGGCTAGTTGCAGCTGCATGCACTCATGAGCTTATCCTATATTGAAAACGACGAGCCCACAATGCCCAGCTATATGCCGGGCATGGTGGTGGTTACGTGAGGACAGTGCTGGTTGTGGCAGGTTAAGCAGCTGTTGGGTGGCCTCTGTTCAGAGAGGGGACATGCTGGATTGTTGAGCTCATTGTCACAAAGACAACCAGCAAACCACACCCAGCGTGCAAGCTGGATGTGGCAGAGCTGCACAACAGTACACTGTCAAGGTGGCAGGTGGAAGACAGCAATGCCAGCAGGTGGCAGTTTACGCGATGGGGAAAGATGGTAGGGATAGGACTGGGGTGGTGGACACTGGGAGCTAATAGGGCAGGCAATGACACTGCCAAGCTTGTTGTCTTGGGACAACAAGCACACCATACCCAGCTGTATGCTAGGCATGGTGGGCAGCCTAGAGGGGGTAGTGTAATTGGAAGGTGTGGTGATATGGCGGTGCCCATAGGGGCAGCTTATGCCATTGTCTGTCTTGGTGGACAAGATGCAGAGCA
>JABCKI010005903.1:0-27283 GCA_018282025.1 Sphagnurus paluster
TATGGCCAGTTTACTATATATACCATAGCATAGACTGTCAAGGCTCCTCAGCTTGACCTAGGCAATCTAACAGCTTTTACTCAGTTCCATTGCGCTCTATCTCGCTCTATAAGACTTGTGGCCTCCCAAGTCTTCTTGATACTTTGATCCCCTTTACCCCAGTAAAGGCACAGACCTATAGGCAGCGTCCTATATCAGAACCAGACCGAGTCTTAGCTTATTGAAGCAGACTTAGCTTGTAGGCTATGCCCAAGCACGAACGATTGAACCTTGGTCCTGAGTTAAGGCCCAAAGCCGTAACAGTACCTCCATTGTCACTCCCAACCACTGCATCAATAGTATGAATGATTTTAGAACCCAGTGTACTTGTCTGAAGTATTATTCAGGGATTATTGAATAGTGCAACTTGAGGAGTTAGATAGCTGTGATTGAATTTAGTACAGCAACTGAATTCCATGCAAGTACAGGACACAACACACACAGTTGCCAACATTAATATTGACAAGTTGAAGTGTTTGTTCAGGCTGATCTGATCAGCAAAAGCGGCCCAGTAAAGCCCCCTTTTTACATACATATTCATCTATCTGATTCTATGTGGTGCTTAATTTTTGGTAGTGGTTTCCTTGTTTGGTCTTTTCCATGGGCAACGCACAATGCACACCGGTGACCGCAGTAATCTACAGGGTCTAGGTGCCTCCGCCAGGTGACCAGTGACCAGTACACCATGGGGCCATCATTCAAATTGGGTGTGCAATATGTAGGCAATCACTAAAGTTAAGCTCTCCTACATGCAGGATGTGTGTGAAAGGAAGGTGTATATGCGCATTTTTTCATCAAATGATAGCAGTGCTGTAGTAGTCCTTGCACCGAGGTAGGTACTTCAATTTCTAGTATTCACTAAATTAGGTAGACCTAGAAAAATATCTACCAGTTGATACTAAATTTCTGGGTGTCTCGAATACGACTAATGATATGTGCAGCGGTAATTAAATTCCATGTAACTAAAAATGGCCTTGAAAGTCATGATAGTAGGTTAGATGTCGACGACGCCAATTGCAGCAAGTTGAAGCCGCTGAGTCTGTATTTGATCTGATCGAATGTCACTTGGCGCCCACGGCAGAAACGGCCCGGAGAGGTGGCGTGGTTGGGCAGTCGATCAATTCGGCTTCGGCTTCTCACTGTCACCGCAGTGCTTCTTCCTCTTCCACTCGCACTCAGACTGGCAGCAGCCGCAACCTGTTCTCCTCGAGCTCATACCGGAACTCAACCATGATAACTCAGCTTTAAATTTCTCTTCGATCTCTCAGCGAGGAACCAACAAGGAATGGACACCGAAACATTAGCTCTTACATGCGACGGACCAGCCGGGTCTGAGTTGACGCGGAGGCAAAAATTTCCCAGAGCTACTAGTACATTTGACTAATAGTAGCTGATTTTATGCCGCTCTTCTCGTCCTCGACGACCCTTCCGTGGACGCGGCAGACGTCTCTTCAACTATCTGCCGCAGACGAAAGAAGGCAGAAAATTCATATATAAACGTCACCAACGTCCATGGATAATGGATATCGTTCCAACTTCCCACCACTCCCCATCACCCTTCCGCTCCCCTTCGTCTCACCCACATCCACACGAGACGGAGCATAGATTACACACATCTAAATGCCCTTGGAGCCCATCGAAGCCGCTTTCGCATCCCCGCCTGCGCTCTCCCGCGCCCAGGAGGACGAGTTCCGCACCCTCGCCCAGGAAGGCCCACTCTCACTCGCGCATGCACTTTCTCAGGCGTCCCGGTTTGCGCCCCACGATCTCGAGTCCGGGACCACTACCGTCGTCGGCACACCGCCTAACGAGAAGGTGGGTGTCGCAGACTTGGCAGCGCAGTATAAGAAGGAGGGTGTAAAGCTCGTCGATTTTGAGCCTGGCGCTGGGGAGAACCCGCGCGAGTGGGATGCGGGTAGAAAGTGGTGCATACGATTTTAATTGATTTTAACGGCTTTTTTTAATGGGAAAGTAGGTTTATTACTACTGCGACATCTTTTCTGTGTCTTTCTGTGGCACTCGGGAGCTCGATCATCACCGGAGAGTATGTCTTCTCTGTGATCATCCCTTGTATTTTGGTTGACTTATTTTTTTGTAGTATGGAAGGCCCTGTAAAATCTCTCCACACAACACAAGAAATCGTCAACCTCACCGTGACATGTTTTGTCATCGGCTTTGGTGTCGGGTAAGTTTCCATCTTCCGCTCTCCAAACCAATCACTCATACCAAATTGAACACTATAGCCCACTTTTCTTTGCCCCACTATCCGAGGTCGTCGGCCGCAAGCCAATCTACTCAGTCTCGATTTTTTTGTACTTCATCTTCACCCTCCCCTCCGCGCTCGCCAAGAACGCAGCGACCCTCGTCGTCGCACGCCAGATCGCGGGCATCGCCGCCGCCGCACCCATGTCCAACGTCGGCGGGACGATATCCGACATCTGGGCCATCGAGGATCGCGGGATGCCCATGGCGCTCTTCTCGGGGACACTCTTGTGCGTATACCCAGCCAACTCTTACATGAACCACACAATGATATTAATTGTCGACTTGCGTATAGCTTGGGACCCTGCTTGGGCCCTGTCATTGGCGGGTGGATCGGCCAGTACGCGGGCTGGCGCTGGATATACTGGGTGCTGTTTATTTTCGTTGGCGTCTCGTTTTTTTTCACGCTGTTCATCCCCGAAACGTTCGCTCCTATCATCCTCAAGCATAAGGCAGCGAAGCTGCGCAAAGAGACGGGCGATCCGAGCTGGAATACGCTGGCGGAGATGGAGCGCCTGCCGTTTGTGACGAGTCTGAAGATCGCCCTGACGCGCCCCCTCATCATGTTGTTCACGGAGGCTATCGTGATATTCATGTCCTTTTGTGCGTTTAAATTGTCCACAAATCTCCTCCGCTAGCGCTCACCGGACGTTTCCATTTTTCTAGACCTCTCGTTCATCTACTCGTTGCTGTACCTGCTCTTCTTCGCATTCCCGCTCGCGTTCGGTGAGGTGCGCGGGTGGGGGACGGGCATCACGGGCACGACGTTCGTTAGCATCATGATCGGGATCGTCGTGGCCCTCATGATCATGCCGCAGCAGGAGAAGCTGTACCGCAAGGTGACTGCGGACGGGTCGTTCCCCGAGGCACGCCTGTACCCCATGATGGTCGGAGCCATGTAAGTTCACTCCTCCAACATCATACACACTAATCACACGCTGACCACCGGGGCCGCCCTCTTACAGAGTCCTCCCGATCGCGCTGTTCATGTTCGCGTTCACCGGCGGGTACAAGTGGGTGCACTGGATCGGGGTGTGTGCGTCTGGCACGACGTTCGGGTTCGCGATGATTGTCATCTACGTGTCTGCGAACTCGTACATCGTCGACGCGTACTCGTCCTACGCGGCGTCCGCGCTCGCAGCCAAGACGCTCATGCGCTCGCTTTGTGGCGCCATGGTGCCCCTGTTCGTCACGCAGATGTTCCACGGCTTGGGGTTCCAGTATGCCGGGCTCCTGCTTGGGCTCGTGGCGTGTGTCATTGCGCCGATGCCGTTTGTGTTTTATAGGTATGGTGGGGCAGTGAGGAGCCGGAGTGCGATGGCGAGTAAGGCGATGAGGGGTCAAGGGTTAAAGGGGGATGTGGATGTCGGGGGCCATTAGCGATACTTGTAATAATTAATTGAAACTAGTACACAGACCGACTAGTACATACCTCTCGAGTTCTTCATCTATCGCATATATAATATATTCTTTATTGGCAAATTCATATGTAACTTCATAGCTGGGAGCTCCGCAGCAATTTTTCATTACACAACTCGAATGAGGAAATAATGTCCGTACGCGATAGGGTCTTGAAAGCGGCGCAGTAGGTGTTAATCAGAGCCAGTAAATATAAGCTAAGCAGTTGGTGCATAACTAAACCCCAGTACTTCCTGATGTCGCACCGTAATTGCTATGCGATTCTGGACCAAGCGACTGCTGTTCCTCGCCAGTTGCCTGATAAATTCCCTCTGCCACGCTGGAGCCAGTCCAGCCCTCTTCCTCAGGCTCTGCGGTCTGCCACATTTTCGAGATCTCATGTGCATAAATGAAGACCGTAAAAATCGCAGTGAAGAGCGCCAGCGTCTGGTTGTACGTCCACTCGCTTTCCGTACCAGGCTCGACATTGGGACGATTAATGCTGATCGTCAATTCTGTCGAGACGATGGTATAGATGAATGGCCCGCATATGGCGAGCGCCCACAGGACGTGACCAATGCAGAGGCTAGTGAAGGCGCCGAAAAGGCTGACCAGAGTCTCGGCTGGGTTAGGCTCGGACTCGGACGGGCGCTGGCCCATCGGCGAGAGGAAGGAGGCCCAGCAGATGCGGAAAATCGCGATGCTTAGACATACGCCCACGAGACACGGGACTGCTGAAAGGAAGGGGAAGGGGTTCAGCGGGGGGAAGGCGCTTAGCGCGTAATAGGCGAGGGAGATCGTCCGGAGTCGCTTGTCTGATATTTCGACTGTGCGTTCCAATATCCAATAATAAGCCGATGGGTGGCATGGCTGTACTGGGGCTGTGGATGCGTACTCCATGAAGGGCGCCAAATCGCGCCAGAAGTAAATACCGAAGGCTGAAACTAGGATTGCGTGGATGAAATAGGGGATGATCTGCAGGAAGAAAATTTTGGTTCGGAGATTCTTCTGGTGGACAGCGCACAAGATGCGAAGGAGCAGCAAAACGTAGCCTGTCCAGCTGTTTATCTGACTGATATTGAGTGCGATGAGGGCGTGGTATGCCGAGAGCCCCGTGGCGGATCTCGCTTTCACGATGGCACTGACGATGATACCACAGCTGACCGTGAAGGCAAACGGCTCCAAGTTGTTCGTCAGCGCAATCAACCTTTTGTTTCCACGCAAATATGTGTCATAGGCAAGCTCCAGAGAGGTTTTTTTTGCTCCCAGGACCGTGTATGTCAACGCCATGATGAGGTACGCGCCATGGAACCCGAGTAGGCAGGCCTGCACGTACACCACAGCCCTTACGCCAATTCCTGCAGCAAGTTTGAAGCCTCAAGTAAACATCATCCCCCAAATTCGAATAAGTCAAAAGGCTTACCAGCAATGTCAGAGTCTCCAGGGATTTGACAAATTACGTCCGGTTGGGACATAAGCGACGGGTTTGGGTTTGAGATGGTGTTGGAGAGTAGAATAGAATCTGCGTAAGCTTTAGCTCCTCATGCCGGGAGGATGAAGAGCTTGAAACTCGTGCCTTCCACATGGCACTTGCTGCGTTCGAAGCCACTCCATTTTAGGAAGCGTGCGGCGCTCCTCAGCGAGCGAAGATCGCTTATCGGTTGGAATGCCATGTACGTCACTACTAGGAACACGCACACAATGAAGTCACTCACGTTTAGATAGGCTCAAATCTTTGAAATTCCGGTCATAAACCCGCCGCACAGGAGACTGACCTCACAAAGTCGGATGTTGATGGTGATTTTTTCCTTGGTGAGGGGGATAGAAGATTTGAGTGTACTCTATGTATAAACAGGGTCGTGTTGACGTCGTACTGAACCAACGAGGGCAGAAAACATGGGCAAGAGCATCATGGAAGAGGAGCCCTACAGACAGGCAACATTTTCGCTGGGCCTATCGCCGGGACCCGGGTGATAACTTTGATCCCGTCTTGTCACGTGCGATACGAGCCACTGTGAGGCGCACCGTCACGCCGTAAATGCCTCGAAGCAGTCGAACGCTCTGAAATAAAAATTTTGTGTGAATTTTTTGGTGTAAATTCTGAACGAAGATAAATATTTCGCAGGACGGAAATAGGAAATAAACAACTGGCCATCTCTCCGTACTAGTACTAGAACCAATCACTCAGATCATCATGGAATCCATTCGATTTTTATTTAATTATATAAATTCAAGTAGTTTTTAAAAGCTTCATTTAAGAAAGGGAAGTCTCGGAAAGAAAGAAATATTTAAAGCAATACAGACTGCAAAGTTGTATGACACGCTTACATATAGTGACTATACTAGAGATAATGGCAGAGCGGGGCCAAACATTCAAGTTCACTGGCAATATCGAATATAAGGGGAATGAGAAAAATAAAGATCCTAAATTCTACCCCAATTTGAACTTGGGATTGTCTTTGCACGCGTCATAGAAGGCATTATACACCTCCTGTGCGGTGGAATCAGGCCGTACGACGACTGATGCAATCACTTCCCCATGCGGATCCCCGTTTTGTTACAGCCGTTTCGGTATCAATAGACAGCACCGAACTTCTCTTGTTTGCGCGAATAGATCATTTTTCGAGCAAATTAAGGCCAGTTCTGGAAGTCATACAACTCACAACGTCAGCCAGATTTCATCGAGTGATCCTCCAACCCAAAATGTGCATCTTACCCCCCTAAAAGTTTATATTTGCTTGAAAAGATCACTGCTGGGACATATAGAAAAAAACGGAGGCTGTCTATCGATACCGAAACGGCTGTAAGCTTAAGGTAGACGACATCCACGTCCTGCCAACGTCACATGACGAGCGTGACGCTGGCTAAATCGGGACAACATCCAATGCTATAACTCTGCCAGATATTGTCTCCTCTGTTAATGGCTTTGTATTCAATATATTATATATGTAAGCTAGAACTTGACCGAGTTCGATTTCTCAAAATGCTTGTGCGGCATGTTGAGGACGCAAAACATACACCTTGTTCCCGTTATATCCAAGGAAGTCACGAAAAAGTAACGATGTCGTCTACCTTACAAGAACCATCTTTCGTGGTAGCACCTTGATCAATCCTTACTTTGAGATCTTCGTCTATTTTGGTCACTCTTGGAGGAAAGACGCGATGTCCTGCGCCATTTGAAGGAAGATTGATGAGCTTATTCATGTTTTTCGGTTGAGCCAGCACGTCGAAAAATTCGGAGACGTTGATCTTAGCCATAGTCTAAGATAGTATTTCAGAGAATTAGATTATTTTTGAATTGAATACCAATAAACTTACTGTTATTTATGCGAGGATTGAGGTGTAGATCTCGAGGGTTGTTGTGGATGAGAGAATTCGCATCGTCAAGAACAGGCCTTTTAAACTCTCAAGAATTCCTCAGAGGTTATCTTTGGGGTTAAAGAAAGAAAGAACGAAAGCTGTAGAAGAAACAACGTATGAAGGTCTGTTGTATCGTGCACCTCATGTGAACGAGTTCAACCATTATACTTCAATCCAACCCAAGTCATATTGAACAATATTGTGTTTATAAACAAGAAATATCAATGTTTTTGAATACTGATTCAAGTCTCTGACCGTTGTAGTGCTAGGCAGTGCTGCGCCACAATAGTCATAGACATACAGCATCGAACAAATGAAGGAGGTCATGCGTGTGCCTGAATGATATTCAAATAGCTGTATATCAATGCAAAACAAAAACAAGGAAATTTCAGGCAATCACAGCAAAGGCACTTGGCATTACCAATACTTAGACCGGGGTGACGCCACATTTTAGTGACAGAGTCAGACACAATCTTGTCGTCCTGTGTGTTTTCCCCCCTTCGCTGTATCCTTATTTTTTTAAAAATAAAATCAGCAACACTAGAACAATGTTGAAGGCAAGTTGAAGGACAGTATCAGTTGTGGGTCCATAATTACGTAATGAACACTTTTTTCTACTGCCGGTCTCCTAGCCGCTGAACTGCAATCCTCCCCTTGCGTGATTTCACCATTCATGCGTCAAATCTTTCGGAATTTTAGTATGAACAGCACATCCCGCCGTGACCCCAGCTACTTCAAATACACCAGTGGCCGTTGGTTTGACAACGAGGCCTCGTACCAGCAACAACGAACTGCGAAATTCGACATTGATGCTTTGAGGGCCGCAGCAGTTTCCTCTGTTTCAGGTGCCAAAAATGTCGTACGAATGACCAAACTTCATGAAGGAGCTCATAACAAGGCTTTCTCCATTCTCCTCGATAACCAGACAGAACTTGTTGCTCGGATTCCTACTCTCGCGGTACCACCCCAACTTACAATTGCGAGCGAGGTAGCAACGATGAAATACGCAAGGGAACGCCTTGATATACCTGTCCCGCAAGTTCTGTCGTGGGCTTCTGATAGGTCATCAACTGCAGTCGGTGCCGAATTTATCATCATGGAGAAGGCCCCTGGTATCGAAGTCTATAAAGTCTGGCATACGCTGTCTACGGATCTCAAGTTGCGTCTCGTGCAAGCGGTAGCAGACATAGAGCGCGCGGCCCTAGTGTCTCCACTACCCAGTTATGGCAGTATTTTCTTCCGTGATGACATCAAACCTGGGGTATCCTCTGTCCCTATTGATGACACGTACGCCATCGGACCTTGTATGGACCATTCCTTCTGGAACGGAGAGCGAGCGACCATGAGAATCAGCCGCGGACCATGTGAGTACTCGATTCAGCACCTGTCTTCATTACACTCATGTGGCCTATACTAGGGTCAACGCCTGAACAGTTTCTTTCTGCTGTATATGATCGAGAGTATCAATGGATTTCAAAATACGCTTCATCACGGCCATTGGATGAATTTCGTCACGAACCGGATATTACCAGGGAACCCTCGGCACACTTGACCGTTCTCGATATGTTCAAGGCGCTCATACCTTACATTATTCCCTCCTCGCCTAAAGAACTCACTCAATCGACGCTATGGCATCACGACCTCCATGGTGGCAACATTTTCATATCAGAATCGGAGCTGGCAGAGGGACGCATCTCGATCTCATCTGTCGTGGATTGGCAGGGTACAACTGCCATACCCTTATACATGCAGGCTCGGGTTCCGAAATTCTTTCACTACCACTCACCGATGGATTTGCCGGCGGGTTTGGAAAGTCCCATCAAACCAGTCAAGACAAAGGAAATGACTGAACAGGAATATGAAGCCGCATGGGACGATTGGGACGCACAGCAGAGAGTGAGAGGCTACAGGCTTTTTAACAAGATTTCGGTCCCGTATTATTATCATGCTTTGACTAATGAAAAGACACTCCTGTTCGCGGAACTTGTTGAAGCTGCATCTACAATTTGGGGACGTAGGTTCCATATGGTATGCACGATCATCGTCTTGCCAGAAATTTTCTGACTGAAGAAAACATTCTTCGACAGCTGCGAGACAGAATTGCTGCACTCCGCCACAACTGGTCATATGTGTCTTCAGCGCCGTTCCCCATCCCTGTCACAAATAAAGATGAGCGTTCTTGGATCGCGGAACGGAAAGTGTGGGAGGCGCGTAGGGACGAAATGAAGGAGCTTTGTCGCCAAATCGGTGTCGATACTAACGGCTGGTGTCCAGTCGAAGATTTTGACGTCATACTGCAGAGGTACAGTATAATCAAGGATATATGGGTTGAGGCAGGCTATGCCGAAGAAGATTGGCCTTTCAGTGGACCTAACGCTGCCGATTTCAACAAACCCTAGTTGACTCGTTGATTTTTCGCTGTTTTCGAAACCGAAATTCACCCAACGCTCTTCACCGTGTATGAAAATTATATAGGCCCCCGCTGTCTGGGGTTTGTCCCACGCACCGGTGCTCGCGAGAGAGTAAAATACCTACTAATTTGCTGCCTTAAGTTTGATGGATATTATATTATACATATGACTCGCCATGCAATGATTCCGATGCCTGATTACATGGCCATTCATTTTTTTTTAAAAAATCCCAGCGCTTAAAAACTTTGAATTAGTTCCTTTCGACTTAGACTCGGAGCAGAGAATATAATACATTAGATCGTGAACAGCACCCAAGGAGACGTGTTCTTGACAGACCTGACTTTTTTAATAACATTAGAGGTCAACTCCGAGGTCGAGACCATCTCGATCTCAAAGAAAAATTACTAAGATAGGCCCCAAGCAAAGGTCTTGATGCACTGGGCCCCAGATATCTAGAGTCAGTGTCCGCCGCATTCGGCAACCATGCCTGGATGAAGTTATACGTTTACTCACTCGTTGCCATAATGTTAACATAAGTAACAACGACAATAAAATTGATTGGAATACAGGTATAAAACACCACCTGTTTATGTAACGTCCGCTTACTTCAATTATTTTTCGCATTCATTGTCGTAGCATGAGACTTGACGATATTGAAGGTTGATTCAGACGTAGAAATGCCATTTCCATCATCAGGGGATTTATATCCAGAGGGGAAGCTTCCGACGAACTGCCAGTACCTGAAAAGCTAGATTAGAAAAGTTCCGCAATATGCAATCAAATCAGAAGTAACATACTGAGTTCCAGCGAACCCTGAACTGACTGCCGAGTTCAGCCATCCTTGGACGGTATTGTAGCGGTTGCCACTGGAGCTGCCAAATTCTTCCAAAACGGCAGGTTTGTTGACGGACTTCGCTATTTTGGCGTGCTGCGTGATCCAGGTATTGCCCCAGTCGAGCGATTGACCCCAGCCCTCGGGGTAGAGGTGCACGGTGCCGTAGTCAATCGAGCTGATTTTCAGGTTGGTGGTCCAGTCGATACCCTCGCCACCCTGATAGGGATAGCTAGACCCCAGCCCATCGGATGCTGTAAGCCATCCCTCATCACCAACAGTCACCTGAAGAGAGAAAGGTAAACGATTATTCCATGCAACCTTGATGCAATCGGCAATACCATGTGGTTAGAGTCGATAGACTTGATGTAGGAAGAAATATCGCGAATCCAGTTCGTAATCATAGCCGTGTTGCAGGCCGACGATTTGCCCCGGCCGTCATCGCCAGCGCACCCTATTAAAACTCAGTTAGTGTTAACGATTGATGTTCAAAAGACTTACTAGGCTCGTTCATAAGCTCCCATGCGAAAATCGCTGGCGAATTCTTATACCGGTTCACGAAGAAGTTAATATACTTCTTATACGCAGCAACAATCTGTGCGTTACTGTAGAACGTATCGTGCGTGCCTGAGCTCCCAACGATCTGCTGGATGTACAAGCTGATCGAAGGGCCCCAGTTGCCGATCATGGGCACCACAAGCTTGATGTTAGCAGCGTTGGCCGCGTTGATAATCGGATCCATCTTGGCCGCAAACGCTGCCGCATTCGGCGTGTTGGTGCTGCCGCTCCAGGTTTGCAACGCAGAGTTGCCACCAACGGCGTCATCCCAGGCGAAAATACGGAGGACATGGAGTCCTGCGGCGTTCATTTGACTGAAAAGGCTGTTCAGGTCGCCTGAGTTGAGGCCCATTGCCCAGTAGCTAGAGAGAAGCCGCGCAGTAGGTAAGCTTTTTAAGCTTTAATGGTCAAAACAAAACTTACGCGTTGGTACCAGCGAAGTAGTAAGGTTTTCCATTGAGAGTAAAGCCTGTGCCGGACGCCTTGACAAAGCCACTTGGGGTCGAGCCACCAGCAGTTGTGGTAGGAGTCGGGGAGGTCGTGCTAGAGCCTTCAAATGAAGATTTAGCAAATATGTTTGGTACAGCGGCCGAGTTAGACATACTCGGCAAACACTGCGAGTAGTAAGGGTTCGAATATGTGCATGTCGAACCTGAGACGCAGGTGGTGTCGCCCGCTGATAGTGACGACGCTTCAGTCATCACAGAATCACGTTGAGATAAGGCAAAGATACGCACTCCAACCTTGGCCGCCACATTGCCCCCAGACAGGCGAGGCTGCAAGCGATGGTCGAAGGATGAGAGTCAAGAGGCCGAGAGCAATTTGAATGCGCATTCTTTCGAGGAGATCTAGGTTTCGATATCCGTTTTATACTTCGCGGCAAGGCCCTGTACCTATGGCCTCTGGGCAACAAATAAGTTTTGCTTAACGTTTAGCCTTTGCTGCAATCTCGTATTAGTGAAAGCTGCGGCAATTCGAAGACATAATTCCGACACTGACCCATCAGTCAATTTATGATCTAAAGGTGAGTATCACAATGGCTGCAACAGTATTTTTGGCAGGCAAGATGACCTCAGGATTCCGCCCATAAGAGCGCAAGGACCGCAAAGTCTGGACAGATAGCGGTTTGTTGTACAAATGGGGAAGGTCTTATCAGCTTAACATTCCAGAGATCTTCCTAGTGAGAACTTGTAAGAGCAGGGAGGACCTAGAATAGCAAGGTTAGGGTAACCTGGTATATACTACTCCCACAAATCCGACAGGTCACAAGTAGATTCGGAGTAATTGACGGTTTATTATGACGGCGGTTGTGTATGAGTGTGCATTTCATGATTGTTGCATGTGGCCTCCACGGTTTAACTTCGGTTTGAACATTCCTTGTATTTCAGATTTGCATGCCACCCCGACGATGTGGATGATCGATGCACCCGGAAGTCATGGGTCTATAACTAGGCTCTCCGTGGAATATGAATTTCACAATCCCGTAGTAGTTTGTCTTTGAGATTGAACTAGAGAATAAGCAGCCAGTTACAGCTGTATCTCGTGTCGGCCGCGAACCATCCGCAGAGTTACTACACTGCGAGGGCTATCCAAGAATTTTGAGTGTCGAATACTGATAGGGTCTGCGCCTTACCTTGAGTCAAAGATATAACTCTGTCGCATACCGGAATACTCGCACAGATTCATGGCGGAATCAGCGCTTCATACAATCAAGTATCGGGGGCTGTATATGTGGATACAAGCCAGTACGGACCGTTACCTCTGTGAGCCTTGCATGCGGCCTCCTTTTTTGTTCAAATACAGGCTATGTAGAATGATTTAGATTTCCAGTACCAAGAGTGTGTCGATGTCGTGACTCGTGAGTTGTAACGTCCGCCGTCGTTGCGTCCTTCCATGCACAGCCACTGGGATGTACGGGCCGCAGCGGCGGCAGCACTCACCGTTGACCACGATGGCAAGAAACAACAAAACTTCAAAAAACGTTTCTCCCTGCCAGAATCCCTTTTGAAACCCCAATCCTGAAAGTCGGATTGAATATCCTTGGCAGAGTGAAGTTTATCTATCGCTTTGACCTGCTGGCCATAGCAATATTCCTGGACCAGATCAAGAAAACAATGACCAGAAATCAGGGACGCTTCAGTTTCT
The DNA here is from genome assembly GCA_018282025.1 of Sphagnurus paluster. Taxonomy (NCBI): domain Eukaryota; kingdom Fungi; phylum Basidiomycota; class Agaricomycetes; order Agaricales; family Lyophyllaceae; genus Sphagnurus; species Sphagnurus paluster. The sequence continues at coordinate 13,006 of JABCKI010005903.1, forward strand.
ATCTCATTGTCATGACCAGTTGTCCTCGACGCTCTCTATGTCCTTGTGGCCCATCCCCTTTGTCTTCAATATAAAAGGCCCTTTCACCACGGCTTGCCATATACCCGGCACCCTGCCCTTTATCTTTTCGTGATTGACGCGTCTTTCACTTCTCAGTAGCCCGATGCCTACACAACACACCTACACCAAGGTCTCTCAACGCCTTTCTCTTAGGACATATCTTTCCCTAGCCTTCCTCCCCGCAATCAAGCGTTCCGATTCGAAGTCTCCACTTAATTCTCTCATCAGAAGGGCGAGAGCATGGCCGAATTATCAGGAAATGCACCAGAAGCCAGGGGTACGGTGCCTCCGTGAGATTCTACGCACCGATACCGTCAAATTCGTCATGCTTGTGCGGAACTGTAAGTACTACACCCATTTTTGACATTTGAATCAAACCCAGTAACTTAACAAATCAGATCTCGACGCTTACTTGGCAAATGCTTACCTTGTAAACGAAGACATGGTCGATGAAGCCGACTCTCCCAACCTACGTTTGCCAGGCAAAGGCATTGTGCTCTACGACGACAATGACATCAACTTGCTCTCGAACATCGACAACGAGGAGATACTCCTTTCTGTAGTACAAGATTACATCCTTGGGACGGTTTCAGACGCCCTGCGCATCGCGGAAGGACTCGAACCAGACTCACCGTCAGCCACGGTCTGGAGCTTCCGCCAATACTCTCACCTCTGCCTGGCCCACCACGCGCGTTGGGATATCCTTGCCCTCGTAAGTCCCACATTGATATTAATATCATAATGGCCAACGTATCATATACAGCCTGGGACAGACGCCCACCCGCTCCCGCTTTTGGTGTTCTTCGTCCCGCCCTGGGAGTTCGGCACTGAGGACTTCACCGAACTAACAGACGCTCAACGGGTACGCTCCTTTCCTTCCTACCCACATTAGAAATGTACTGACCGAGTTCCTGGCCGTGAATGATCTATTTTCGACAGTTTCAACCGCCCCACGCCCTCGACGCGCCCGCAACGAACGCGCACAAACTTTGGGCTGTAGTAAGTTTATTAATGCTCCTTTCCGCTTGTTTTACTCTTACTGACGCTGCATGTCCAGATCCACGACACCTGTCTGACACGCGGTCGCTTCTTTATCGTCAGCAACTACACACAGTGGGCATTCGGCGAACTCAGCCCCGGTACGGTCTTTGACCTTTTCCGATATCACTTCATGTTAAGCTCATTTTTTTTGCTTGCTAGATGATACCCAGGCGACCATCACCACCGCGTTCGAGGCGCCCATCCTCGCGTTCAACGGCAAGTACAGGGCGACCCCCGCACTGGGGTGCAACGTCATCGAGATGCTTGTGTTTTGGACCAGGTGGGCGCTGGGCCCGCGTCCGTGAATTGGAACAGAGCAGCCATGTTCGATATTGCCTTCATTGAGGGCCAGTTGTAAGAACATAACCTGTACTATTTCAAGGTGGTTTATCAAATAGAAATAGTATGTTCTCCGCAACCGTCAGCATTTTCACAACGTCTGTACGTTCGTTCAAACTGAAAGGAGAGTTTTCGCTTTGGATCAAATTCATGCAATCAAAAATATGTCTACAGTCCAAGTCCTGTTCTGATGCTATGGGGTTAAAGATGATGTCGCAGGAAGAGGCAGGGATATGAAGCATGCCAATCCAAGGAAGGGTAAATGAAATAATCCAAGTTGTGCCTCCCAGTCGTGATGGTGGTGCAGAAGTGAGACGGGGGGTGAGGGTGGGCAAGACCAGGAACATGTAAAGTAAATAAAAGATGATGAAAAGCAACCCGAAAGCTGTCCGTCCGTACTGTACGTACAAGGAGAAATAGCAAGCACATTACAAAAGCTCTAAAATACCTTTCCTAATACCGGTGGTTCTGCATGTGCATCGGGGTCGTCACGCGCGGCGAGCCTGCCGCATACGGGTCATAATCCATACTCATCATCCTCCCACTTCCCGCGTCGTCTCGGTCGGTATACGGGCCATTGAGGTTCGCAGTGCTTCCGTTCCCGTGCCAAGCGTCGCTGTTATTATCCTGCTGTAATGGAACAAACGCACTTGAGTCAGAACTCCTAACGCCGCGGAACTGCCCGCCCGGCAGCACCGCAGAGCCCATGCCCATGCCCATATTCTGCCCACCAGAAGTCATTGCATACGATGAAGACGAGTGCGCTACGGGGGCTGCCGCATTGCGGCGCCGCCGGGCAAGGAAAATACCAAGAAGCGCACCCAGAAGACCAATAACCGCGATCGCACCAACCACCCCGCCCACAATCGCTCCAGTGCTCGTCGACGACGCGCCGTTGTTGTTGTTGTTCTGTGCGCCGCCTGTGCTGCCTGAGCCACCACCCGAGCCCTTCGCAGTGTCCAGCAGGACGCTAGGGGGGAGTACGCTCGCCGGTGCTGTAGGCTGGGCGCCCACTGCACCGTTGCCGACGATGACCATGGTGCCGACCGAGGGGATGCCGTTGACGGTGACGAATAGGAGCGCCGGGCCGGGCTGGAGGACGTTTGGGTTGGGTGCCTGCGCTACGTGGAGTATGTACGAGCCATCGTTCTGGACGGTGAACGTGTTGTTGAGCTGGAGGTATCGTTGGCCCATGTTCATCGCGTGGGTCGTGAATCCGCCGCGAAGGAGAACGACGGTGGTGTTGCCTGCTGCCGCGTTGGCCGAGCCGGAGTAAGAAGTTGCCGGGACGGTGATATCGAACGAGTTTCCGCCGTACGAGATGGTCGAGGGCATGCCGGTGGGACTAGGACGGGTCTTGGCACCGAAGTAGGACGGGTAGAAGATCTCGGCGCGGTATTCTGTGGGGTAGATCGTGGTGGTGTTGACATCGACATTGGGATTCGATCCCGCGACGAGGACCGAACCGTCTGGGAGCAGCATTGCAGAGGAGTGGTATAGACGAGCGATGTTCGACGTCCCGAGGCCGGCGTTAGACCATCGCTGGCCCTTGGGTGCGTTGGGATCATAGATGGCTGGGGTACCAATAGGGCCGGCCGCCAAAGACATGCCGTACGGCATGTCGGCAAAGTTGGGTGTTTGCCCAGTGGCAGTCGCATACCCAGCCGTACCATTGAGACCGCCGTTGATGACGAGCATCTTCCCATCCGGAAGGAGGATGAACTGGCCCATAGTCCTACCCTCAAGCATGTTATCGTCCTGCTCGTATTGAGGCGCGGAGCCATCTGCAGGCTCAGGCGTGAGTCGCTGGCAGTCCTGAGAAGCGGGATAATCCCAAGTGTTGATAGCGGGGTTCGCATAGTTGCCCCATGCTGAATCGGGCATATCAGAACCACCACAGAACAGAAGGGTCGGGTTCCAGTTGTTCGCTGGTGTGAGAGGTAGCATGGCAACTGCGCCGGAGGCAGGGTAGACGCGGACGACGTTATTAGGCATGTCAGGAAGCGGCGTTTCCACATTCCCGTTGTAGTCCCAGATCACTGCGAACAAGGTCAGCGTCACCGTGATTGACATATTTCAGTGTGCTCACTGGTTGAAACGTTGGCCTGCACGAGCATCTTTCCAGAGTTGAGAAGGAAAGCGTGGGCATAGGCGTTGAGACCTGAGGTCTTGATCAAAAACTGTACAGGCTGTACACCACGTCCGTTCGCGGGGTAGAACTCGTATGTATTCTCGGCCGCACCACCCTCGAATTGAGGATCGGTATTGGGGTAATTCCGGTTGATATATCCACCATTGACAAATCCGCCAATGAGGACGATCGTCCCGTCTGCGAGAGCCTCGGCAGTCGAGTACCATCTCCGTTTCTGCATAGACAGAACAGCGGCATTGTCGAACCACTGGCACTGTGCCGATGCAAAGTTGTCCTGAGATGTACATGGGTTAAGGACACGGATCGCTGTTCCTCCGTCGAAATCCTGGTATGCTGCGTCCCACGCTCCGGTACCGGTAGGGCCAACCTGCGATCCAATGTTTCCACCACGACCAACGGCCCCGTTTCCGCCGAAAGTGACATAGGAGCCGTTGGGTAGATGCATTCCAGAGGCGCAGAATACGTTGGAGGCGACGTCCATGACGGTTGCTTGTTTGGAAGCGATGTCCCTGTAAAGAATTCTCGTTAATTATCAACGTTATCGTTGAGAGAGTATATGGATAGGGAGCTCAGGAGCAGACAAGGAGTGTTTAAAAAGCGAATAGAGAACAGTTTAGAAGTCGAATTGTAAAGAAGGTCGGAACAGTCAGGGGAGGTCGGACGAAAGTTTTTTGGGCGAAGGATAAACAATGCGAATTGGGGATGAGTAGTAAATCTATGTTCAAAGACTCACCAGACAGCGCCCCACGCAGGATGACCATTCACTTGAGCCGGATTGCCTTCTGCCTTGTCTAGAATGTAGACTTTTTGTGTGTTACCCAGGAACATCTAGAGACGCCACTGAGTATTGCTTTCGAACTTGTCGGAATACTTTAAGACGAACCATCATTGCGCTAACAAGGGTATTTCCTCCATCCGCGAACGAGCCCGCGCTCGCAGCGAGAACAGGTGAAGATGTATAGGCCAGACATATCGCCAGCAGTGGTATCGTCAACATGGTGGCCCGAGCACTGGCGTGAATGAATGGAAACCGCCTTTAATACTGGAATTAGAGACGATTCGAGGAGAAATGAATGTGGTGGAGGAGGAGTAAGGTGTCCAAATGACAGGTGCTGTGCACGGACAAATTCCTGCCTTGTGCCCTGCAAGTGCCCTTCCGGGACCCCGGTCACCCCTTGATCCTAGCCCCGCCTTCATGAAACGTAACACTCACAGACTAACCACCATTCCAGACACTTTCGAGACTTCCCATTCTTCCACATTCTATGTAAGGCCTATGTTTCAATAACTTGAATAAACCTCGAGAAGACCAACAGTGACGCACCTGTAGTGCAGGAATTCTTTTTCTCAGGCTATGTCATGTTCCTGGCTCCAGTGAGCGCGGCGGGGATAATAAGTATGTTGTTCAAAAATGGCATCTCCGTCAACTCTAATTGTAGCTCGCCTTCCAATTTTCTTAACGTGACGATACACACCACAATCCCCTACAATAACAGCCAGCTCGTTCCAGCTCAGACGTCGATGTTTGCGAGCTCCCTCAGGACCAATCTATTTGCGGTTACATTCCGATAACCCTGAGTAGGCTTCCCCGCCGCTTTCTGGATCAGTTAGTCGCGATTTGCGGCATACCTTGACCGGGACGCCACCGTGCCTGCGAGACCTATGTTATGGAGACCGCGAGCATCGTGTATTTGACTCCTTCGAGTTCTCACAGTCGGTTCAATGATATTCCTCTCCACAAGCCTCGAGGCTACTGCATTGGTGACGCCCACCAAGGTTCAATCGAAAGCCGGCTCGCCGCGCCGCGCACCCTGTTGCGACTAGCGTGCCGCAATCTGCCAGAAGTAAGGCTGCCGCTCTTCGGGAGTTTCCTCGCCAAATCTTCCGAGCAACGAAAATCGCGTACCTTCAACCGGGGTATCCGCATCGGATCTTTGTTGACATAGCTGGGCAGAATAGTCCAACTATAAGTCTATAACTGTAACATTGGTAGACAAAACCATTGATGAAGCCCACATTATCCACGCTCCGTCACAACCGTCACTTGCAAAAGTCCGTCATCAAAGGTCATAGATTATCAGGAGGTTCCGGCTCCAGGACATGCCTGCTGAGCCCAGCCTTCCCTGTTGATGCAGCTCAGCGCCACCCTGCGAAGGAAGACCTCTGACACCGCACATTAAATGGATTTATCCTAAAATAGGCTAGAGGTAATTTTGAAAACAGTCGGGGAAAGATGCCGATAGAATTTGTGTTCTATCATAAGACGTCCTTGGTTTCCACTGCTCTCCCAACTCATAAGTACTCAACTTGATATTCGCAAGTACTGGCGAGCTGGCGGTGAAGCTGAATTAACTGCCTCAGGCTACTGGTAACTCGAAAGAAGTATACACTCGCCCTTCTGAACTGTATGACACGTTCTACCTCCTATATATACCTTTACGGTGCTTCCGCGGTAGAACGCATTTGCGCCGCCCGCGTTTTATATTATTTTGGTGGCGAAGCAGTTCGAGACATGCCTCAGCCCTGTGCCTAGACGTCGGCGTGCTCCACTCATGGCTTTTGAGGGACGTGATCCATCGAGGACCTAAAATTTTTAGAATCCGCAGTGTCTAAAAACAGCAATGACGATGAGCTTGGGATCGTGGGAGAAAAGAATTCCTCAGTAATACTCGCAGAAATAAAATTTGCTTAAGAGCCGAAATGAGCCGGTTTTGGGGAAACAGAATACTTCGCGTACTCCTAAATTTATCGTTGCCACTTTCATTTTTCAGACTTGACGCGCCTCAGGCAGCGCGTCGCGTCTGATCGCATCACACGTGATAGCCTGAGATTAACTTGACGCCATCGGATTCGGCAGACATGCACCTCATGTTGTATGATCACTTCGGGATTTCCAAAAGTCGAGAGCTGGCCCTCAACCACATCTGGAAGGCAATAGGAACCCACCAAGAACACACATTGCGCAGTTCTCACACTTGCTTAAGCTTCATGTGGTTAGTTCGCCCACTATACATCCTTCTCTAAGACATTGTCAGAGGCGAAGGCATTACAAACACCCCACATCGCTGAACGGGGCTGAATGTCAACACGAACTGCTTGGACGACCACTATTGAATTGATCGCATGATCCTTCTCCATCTAATCATCAATTTCCCGCCAACGACAGCGCAGACAGGCCAGCCGTACTTATCAATTATTCAACGCTCAAAATTCTTGGATAGCCCTCGCAGTTTATCGACTTCCCTCCAAACAGATTTGTGCTTTGGCTAGCTCCGGAGGGCTCCAGCTCAGTAATCCCGAACGTCCTAGTACAGACGTCTCTTCGCTGGCCTACGCAGAGGCGACTTGTAGACCTATGGCCCCCATCGATCACCCGCGTCGTCGGGATACTCAAACCGAAGTTGAACCGTGAAGGTCAAACGAAACGCTTGTACTATGGCTCCTGTGAAACAGTGGCACACGGCCAACACCATAATGAATTGTCACCTACTCCGAATCTTTTCGCACCTATTTATCTATTCTATTCTAGGTCCTCGCTCCTAGAGTTCTAGGATTTTGCATGCTTAGCTACTTCCCTGTTCGCACAACAAGCTGCTATCTGTCTAGAATTCGCGGTGCTATTGGGCTTTTACGGGCGGAATACTGAGGTGTCATCCTACCTATTAAAAATACCGCTAAAGACCCCGGACCTCACCGTGATACTTGCCGGTGGGTCTTGCATCGATTGACGGGTTGGTGTCGGAATTATATCTTCGAAGTGCTGTAAGTAGAGGCTAAACGTTTAGCAAAAACTTATCGGTTGCATGCAGAGGCCATGGGTACAGTGGCTGGGTGCGAAGTATAAAATGGACAACGCAAGCTAGATCTCTTCGACAAAATGCGCATTCAGATCGCTCTTGGTCTCTTGACTCTCATCTTTCGGCCATCACTTGCAGCTTCACCTGTCTGGGGGCAATGCGGTGGCCAGGGTTGGAGTGCGTATCTTTGCCTGTCGACACTTCAGATACGGGAAACAGGTATAACAACATTCAGGCGTGGTTAAATACGGCGGTTAGCTCTGGATATGCGGGGACCCAGTACGTTCAAATGGTTGTAAATCATATTGGTCCCTAACGTTATACCTGGGTCTTAGATACTGGCAATTTGTTGGCGGCTTCCCGTCGGGATGGAGGTCGCCTGATGACAGCAATGGTATTTCGACTTCCGAGTCGACGTACAGTGTCGTCAAGTCCCATGCCTCTACGATGAATGCCAAGAATAATTGAGTCTTGACCACAAGTTTTCTTTCTTTCTGAACCGATCTATCTATATCCTAAATACATATATGTTGCTCCTCCATTCTGTAGGGATTGAATTTCGAAACCATAGAATGCCTGCACAGCTCGCTTCAAGTTATTCGTTGTGATGATTGAATATGGCAACGTTGAAGGAGAGGCTTTCCACCGCCTACTGTCTCCCCCATGGTGGTGACTTGGACTTGGGTCTTGTAATTTTTTACTTTTATTCGTCCTAGGGATTCAAAGGAACTGCATTTAAAGTACAACAGTTACAGGACGTCAAAATTTGCTATGCGCTCATCTCCGAACCCTGACTTGGGCTTGGTCTGACACGCGACGTTGTGCGGCTCATGTGCGGGTGATTCTCTGACGCACTCGGCCGGCACGCTCACAATAGGCTCATCTGCGCTAGTATTAAAACCTCCACAATGCTACAACACTCTTCAGACAATCTCTTCTTCTCCATCAAAAACTCTTTCACTACAAACAAAGGATGTTCTGTGGAGCCCAAGCCATTATCCGCACCCAGCCTCGTCTTGGATCTACTCTTGTCGGCGATGTACAACAACGGCGGAACTTCATTTCGATCATCCAGCAAGGCCACGAGGGATGGCGTCTGACGTGAGTCTCCTTCGGCGCTCTTCTCTGTGTTCATCGTCTTACCACCACTTCTACAGGTTGGGCCGATCACCTGTGCGGCTTGAGCCAGGACTTAATATTGCAATACCGATATACCACTCAGTCGTTGATGTTGACCTGCGAGAGTCCTCAATATCCATTCCCAACGTGCGTACTTTTTACGTGTTGTTGCGCCTATAGTCCTTACTCTTGCCTCAGCTTCCAGGATATACCTCCGACAACGTGCGTGGCTTTCATTGTATTCTGGGGTCACCTAAATTGATATTTTCTTCCCGTTAGGTCCCTGTTACCTGCTCAGGCTCCCTCTTCTATCGTATCGTCGACGGCTACAAGGTATTGCTTCCTATGGCACTCGATACACCACAGAAAGTTCAACAAACATTCAGGCCACTTTTGAAGTCAGTGACGTACAGGAAAATGTTAAAAACACGGGAATGTCGGCCGTGAGGTCCGTGCTGGGTTCGTTTTCGTACGACCAGGTAGGCTGCTGTTAGATTCACGCCCAGGGGGGACCTTCAAACTAATGCGTCCTGGACAGGTCATCAGCGATCGTAATGAGCTCAACAAACGCTTGAACACGGTCATTGGGAACTCGATTGCGGTATGTCCTCCACTCTCTCCCCATCTTCAAATACTTATGCAATACGGTATGTAGAACTGGGGAGTCGAATGCTCCAGGTTCGAAATCCAAACATTCCAGCCAGCGAACCGCGAAGTGGAGGTGCGCCAGCTCAGGATGTCTTTCATATTTCAAGACTTAACAGGATTCTGATAGCGTCAACTTGAACTTCAAATGGAGGCTGAACGGAATCGTCGCAAGCAGCTCTTGGATACCCAAGCGCAGATCAACGTCGCAGAGGGCCAGAAGCAGCGGGTTATTTTGGAAAGTGAAGGACATGTGAGCGCAAGCCATCGCAAATACTCTTCGGTTCTCATCCTGTTTCTTCCAGCTTGAAGCTAAGTCTAACGAGGCCGACGCACACTATAAGACCGTCGTTCGTGAGGCAGAAGCCAGGTTAGCAGGCTTTGACTATCTTTTCTCCTTCAATACTGAACAGTATATGCAATAGAAAGCAGCAGGCGATCATGGAGGCATCCGCTCTATCTTCACAGGTCGAAGAGCTCGCGCGGTCTATAGCACAGGACAAGGACAATATACAGCCTGAGGAGCGGCAACGTGCCCTAAGCACTTTGGTCGAACTCAGGCGCCTAGAGCAGCTCCGGGCTATCGCGCAGAGCAAGAGCAACTCGACGTATTTCTTTGGGGACCAGTCAGCGTTGGGCCGGGCGAGCGAAGCGTATAATGTTGATTATGCCCAGCATGTGAAGAGCGAGATGGGCTCGAGGATAGCTGCTCGTCCGGATGTTGGTGCGCTTTGAACCGTTAGAGTACACTGCCTTATGATCGATGTATTTAATAGTATTTTCTGTAGCATAAATAATAAATCCTTACTCGTGAACATTTCATCGTGCTGCTGAAGGAAAGCTCTCTGACTAAGCTTAGGCGTGCGTAGCCAAGCTATGAGCGTTGGAGAGCAGGATCGACGAAATGTTTTTGGGGACAGTGATTTTCTTTCACTCGGGTTCATCAACTCACAACAGCAGCATTCAAGTCTTCGCGAATTTGGTAGAACAAATGGATTTGTCAAGGCTTTTATGGTGTTATAATATTTGTAACCAGACCAGGACGAATCGCAAAGATCACCAATGTGCGGGTAGGGAAAACACGGTACGGGAGAGTTCAAAACCCAATGAGCCAAGAAGCCTTATAGATTGGCTAGAATTCAGAAAGAACCAAATGCATCTTGTTTAACACTTGAATTTATATGGCTCTCTGGAACACTAGATTAAATTCTACGATATTAAATGAAGATGGAATTGAATAAATGGTAACGAACTAAGGTTTCGATGGACTGGTACTTAGTCGTAGAATACAAGCGCCCTAAGTTCAATGGACTCCCGCAGAGGCGTTCCTGCTGGTGTGGTGGGATCCTCAAAGCCACTGTGAGGAGTGAAAAGAGCAACGCTGCCGTCTTGAAGCGAGTCGAAGCTAGAGTAAAACACAATCAGCATCAGAGACACATTCCAAGAGCAGACAATGCACCATTTAATGAGGATGATCTCTTCAGGCGTCACACCGTGGAAGTACTTCCACTTCTGGTTGGGATTGTATTTCACCCCAAGAGTCTCTCCCTCTCGATCAGGGTAGACGAGCGCGACTGGGAGGGTGTCGGCTTTGGGATCGACGCTACGGTAGTCGCATAGTGCAAGGGGCCAGTCTATGGCGGGAAAAGAGATGGGTCGCCAGAGATTTATGATTTGGAACCGGCGGCTCAAGAGGTCGGGGACATCAGCGGCGGGGAGGTGACGGTGGACACGCGCGACAGCGGAGGCATTCGTCTGGTCAACGTGTGTCTGTAGAACTGGTTGGCGCTTCTGTGGATTATCATCAACCTCTCCTGGACGGCGGCGGCGAATCGCTGAAATACGGGTCACCAACAGACGGTAGAGCGTTGACTCAAAAGACTCACTATGATCGAAGAGGACTACTCTGCTTGCTCCCGTCAGCTCCTTGATGACCTGGATACTCTCAGGGTAGTATTCTCGTTCGATCTCTGCGTCGTCGGTGAAGGTCTTGTGGGTCGCAGGGCGATGATAAAGTTGGAAGCCGGCCGTGTCGAGTTCCAATTCTGTCTTCCCACGCAGGTTTTCGATAACTACTTCATGCTCGTCCAGTGACCAATTTCTGTCTCGTTCGCCTGTCTTTGTATCAACGTTGATATTCTGATACGCTCGAACCCCAGTTGGTGGTGGGACGAAAAAGTTCAGTTTGGCTGTTGTTGATTTTGGTGTGGGCAGAGTCATAGTGGTGGTGGATTGTCAATGTCCAGGACAATGCTGGGTCTTTGAATTTTGTGCTCCTGCGAAGGCTCTCCCTTTATAAGACCGGCGGCTGCAGTTTCCATCATGCTTCTCTGTATGCCGGAGTGTCTAAGTAAGCTCTTGCGTGCTTCAGCTTATAAAGCACTAATGTTCAGCTGACTACTCTCAGTGACATTGATATGGATTCTGACCTTCTGGAGGGGACAGCCTTGAGATATTTATCGTCAGCTTTGTCACCTTTTGATAATCTAAGTGAGTGCCACAGCTTTCTATGATGCGATGAGCTAAATCTACGAAAAGATGGTGCGACTTGCGGGCCGAACACAGATTGACGTCATTATAATAATCATTGGTGCGTTCAGGGACGAAGCTTCGATGAAGTTTGGATATCAACCTTAGTACCTCGTCAAGGAAACCGCGGAGAATCAGGACCTTTTTACGCGTGGCCAAATTATATGAAAATTACTACTTCGTCTATTGACTTTTATATATCCCTCAAGGCAATGAAAGCGATAGCATTCACCAAGGACTATGTACAAGAAAGGCTCGAAAATCCATCCATACCTTCCCCGAGTGAGTTCTTCTCAACTTCTCGTACGAAATGCTCGATTAACGAAATCGCAGAGGAACCTCCTCTCATTCATTACGAGTTTGGTCATCTCTCAAATTGTTGGTAGAAGAGATTGATTACACAACCTATGGAGGTCTAAGAGACTTTCATTTTGCTCTTCGTCATCGCTTACACAAGTGGAAGAAGACTATGGCTGGACACTTGAGTTATTTGCCAAAGTCAGACACACCATCGGACTGTTTTCCGTATCCGTTCTTTTTCGTTTCTACGGAGTAAATTATCTGCTCAATCATTGAAAAATATACACAGGCTTTGGTTTTCATATATTCGAACGCTTGCGAAAATACCATCAGCAATTATTGAAGTCTGCATGAACAACGGTAAACTTACCATCAAGCTTCGCTATTGGCGTAGTCCTTACCCGCAAATTCATCCATTGTTGGTCTTGCCAGACTCAACGACAAGTAAATTACAGCGGTGTATGTGGCGCACTCGGCTATGGCCTCAACCAACTCGAGCGCATCATAGTTGATGTCAAAGGAAGTGGGAACCGATGTCACGATATCCACAGACACCTTGAAAAGGGCGCGCACGACAAGCAGGGGGCAGATTTGCAAAAGGATGACTCATGTTATCTAGAAGGACGATTCAAATTATTCAGTTGGGAGTCGAGTGAGTGCATAGAGGACCTACGCTCTCTGTGGAAGCAAATGACTTTGGAAGAGCATTCCAAAAATATAAAGCCGACAGGGTCACATCCATCGTGGCTACAATATAAAGCACAATGTACGCCTGATAGAATACCGCATAGGACATGTATGTGACGTCCAGGTCAGGCTGAAGGATGCCGTTTACCACAGCCCCGACGAAGATAACCAACGCCATGAAGGATAAAAGAAGTTTATCAAATATCCCCTTCTTCTTCAAGTTCACCAATGATTTGCAGTTAAGGGACTCGGCGTCACTGTAAGATCTCCTTAGAGCGCCACTACGAGAGTCGATGAAGTGAAGGATAGCTGCCGCGATGAAGACGTCGGATAGTTGGTCCATTGCCGCCATAGCATAGAAAATGCGATAATCGCGAGAGTCGATGCTATAGCTTGATAATGCAATAGGGATCCAGATGGCGAGCAGGATATAACACGCCAGGAGCGATATTGTCGCAAGGAATATTTTCGCGTACGGTCCGCGATCTTGTGTGAGCCTATCACCAGTATCCCCGGGTCTGCATAGGATGAGTGAGGCCCTGAGGGCCTGGAAGAATGTGAGCGCTGCCAGGGCGATGTAGAGCGTGAAAGTGGCGGTGTCGATCGGCGTGAGGAACAACCCCTGGGCTGCGACGCCAGGAAGAAAGTTCAGCAATAATGCGATGAGAAGATGGAATTGGAACATGAGCGAGGAAATCAGCTCATCATCGAAAGCAGATACTTTAATGACCCCGTACACGTGTAAAGCTGTGGTACTGATGCACTGAGTTGCAACTTGAGGACAGGACCCACTGACAGCCCTTGAGGCTAATACACAGCGTCTTACTTTTAATTTAAGAGGCACCAAAGGCATGATTTCTCCCTCATGCCACATAGATCAAGACCAGCTACGCCGAGAGACATAACCAGAGCCTCCAGATTATTATGTGATGAATTCAATATGAATGGCCTGTTAGGGATGGGCGCGCCAATCGTGGCATGGAGAATTTCAAAGTTGAATTTTTGAAGTGTCAAGTAACAGTTCATGAGTGGGAGCAATTCCCGATCGGACCTACGAGGCCACTAAAGTGGCTTGAGAAGAAACGTCCTGCTGGTAGAAGATAGCCTTGCAATCAAGTACTGCGTAATAGTAGATTGATCCAGATTCCAGTTAGCAGCTTGTTCACGATATCTTATCGCATATGATCAGACAATAATCTCGGGTAGGTAATGAGTTATCTTTCCTTATGTATATACCATCCGCTATCGGATCTCTGTCATTGAACTGACATATCTGTCTTCCTGTGATTTTACTCCAATTATGACCTATGCGTTGCTCATGTCTGCCCGCGGTCTTTACTTCTATATCGCGAAGTTTTAAGTCCCTGTGAAAAGCCGACTTCGCCGTACTAAGAATGGATGGGCTCAACCTGCACATCAGCAAGTTCACAGCTTACTGGTCAGCTTTTCGGGGTTGTGGGGGTCGCGACAAGCTCACCAGCTCGCCAGCCCACCAGTCAGTTCAAAGCATCGTAATCATTTCAAAGTAGTAAATCAAAAATTGTGTAATAAGCAGGAATCGAACTCGAGATCTTGGGCATCAAGTAAGCACTTCACAGGCACATTTAAC
>JABCKI010005904.1:0-27193 GCA_018282025.1 Sphagnurus paluster
ATACAATTTTCTGTGCATATATAGTCCATAAAATTGACCTCAGAGGCTTCAAAAAATCCAAAAAAGCTCAGAGGATCCCAGAAATACCTTACACTGCAGCTACACACTGATGGCATCTTTTGCCGAGCCGAAAATGCCATCAACACGTCGTTCTGACCAATTTTCGAGCCCTCTCGCCTCAGGGTCCCTCCAACTTACAAGCGATTTACGGTCTCAGGTAAATCTTTCGAAATAATTGTACTTATCAGCGGAAAAATCTGAGGGATAGTTATCTTAATTTATAAGCCGGTCTTCAAGCACGTCTAAGTTGTACTGGGGTCGGGCTGTAGACGAAATTCAACTAACAGTCGTGCACACTGACATCGCCAAGTTGGACAGGTGCTGTGCTCAACAACTGTTAGATTTCTACCAATTTTATCGTCCATTGTCTGGGCCTTATAGATATTCGGATTCCTAAACACTGGCAGTCCACGCATCAGCTGATTGTTCCGAGATATTCGAGTTTGATTTGCGGGACCACTTTCCGCTTCCCCGTACTGTACCGACCCCGTCGTATCAAGGTTGTATTTTTAGGCCGGAAGACTGAGCACCTCTGAACACTTACTATGCTCGTGCACCGTATGCTAAGATTCAAGAGCTTAATTTCAGATGAGAGATCATATATACGCCGTGATGTGAAATAAACGATCATTAACTGCCACAAGTAGCAAAGCTTTAAGCTACTAGGAAATTGCCCGTAAGTATCACGAAAATAACACTAATTTCCTATGACTCCTGTCATTTTTAAATAACTATTTCTAACTATGGCGTTGAATATTGAATGTTGAACTCGTTGGTGGTCACCGAGTAAGCCGTGCGCATATTGTATCATTTACTCTCATCAATTGGTAATTATTAGCCTTCCGGCCATCGAAAATGCCGCAGACCTGGTATACTTAAATCCGAACATGTTCCCCACACTTGTCGTCTTTCTCACCTTACCACTATACAGGGATTTATGGGCGAGAAAAAGGGTGCTGGTCCTCTGCTGCCTCCACAAGCCCCGGCTCTGCCCCAGCGCAACCGACATTTACGCAAGATTTTGGTCGCGATTAGTGTGGTATTATATAGCGCTTATATCTGGAGATGCACCCAGGCGATACCTAAGCTGCGCAATCAAATCTACTCCACTACCGGGGCACAGTGTTTACAGGTAGAAGTTCTCGTTCCAGAGAAGAATGGGGAGTTGTGGGAGTCATTAAGTGCGACATTCCGCACAAAGGACTTTGAAGCGGAAGCGGTCAATTGGCTCGGGGGTGCTGTAAGGGTCAAGTAAGAACTTGATTTTATCTCTGCCATAAAGATCGACGCTGACCTCCTGGAGCTAGAACTGAATCCTATGATGATATGGGGCCAGTGGGCGAAGATCCGCGGTGGGATGCCTTTGGCTCGTTCCATGAGTACCTCGAAAGCGTTTTCCCTCTTGTGTAAGTTCCTATTCACTACTCTTTGACTCACGGTAAAATCCTACTGACTGAAATTCCATAGCCATAAGACGCTTGAGCTGACCAAGGTTAACACATACGGCCTGCTCTACGTGTGGCAGGGTGCCGATGCGTCTCTAAAGCCGATTGTTCTGGCCGCCCACCAAGGTATGCATCGCTTATATTTTGACTTCCCTCAGACTATTTTGACCCATTTCTTAGATGTTGTCCCGGTTAACCCTGCTACCGCGGATGAATGGACACACCCACCCTACTCTGGACACTTCGATGGTAAAGAGTGTTATGGAATATAGCAAACGGATGTTCATTGAGCAAATTTCAGGTGCGAAGGTTTGGGGTCGTGGAAGCTCTGACGATAAGGGCGGACTGATTGGCGTTCTGTCGGTCCTTTTTTGGATTAGTGTCTTATGCACTTTTTGACTCATTCATCACAGCTCGAGCGTTGAATCTCTCATACAAGCTGGCTTCCAGCCGGCGCGCTCTGTGGTCCTTGCATTTGGTTTTGACGAAGAAATTAGTGGACGTCAGGTAGCTACCCCCTACATTGACTCTTGGTGGACGTTCACGTTCTTTCACTATTAGGGCGCGCAGAAAATCGTTCGAGTTCTGTTGGAAAAGTATGGCAAGAATGGTGTCGCTTTGGTTGTGGACGAGGGCGGTGGGAGTTAGTTACTGTTTTCAACTTCCCCTCATATCTAATCATTTTCGTAGGCGGATTCGCAGAGGTACACGGTTCCGTATTTGCTATGCCTGGTATTGCAGAGAAAGGCTACTTGGATGTCCACGTAGAGGTTAATGCTCCTGGCGGTCACTCGAGTGTGCCTCCCAAGCACACAGTAAGCCAATCCTCTGAGAATAAGACTCCCAGCTAAGCAGCCGCCCCAGAGCATCGGAATACTCTCAGCTCTTCTTGTAGAATATGAAAATAACCCATATACGGTCGAGCTGGTATGCAATCCTATTTTCCATACATCTCGTTGTGCTAAGTAGCACTCCACTAGACGAAGCAAGATCCTCTTTATAGCACACTCCAATGTTTCGGCCAGCACGCCAAGGACCTTTCGGAGGACTTCCGTAGGACTATTAGGCGCTCTAGCTCTTCAAAAAAGGAACTTCACAAGTTGGAGAAGGCAGTCTTTAAGGACCCAACATACAAGGCTCTTGTCGGTACCACGCAAGCTATCGACGTAATCCAAGGCGGCGTGAAGTCAAATGCGCTTCCAGAGCGTGCTTTCGCTGTTGTTAACCGGCGTATTTCCGTGACCAGGTTAGTCGTTTCTTAGGTTTACAATAGGAAATGACCTGAAGTATGGATGCCTTCAGTTCCACAGACGAGGTGATGGCCCACGACGCTAAACTTCTGGAGAAACTGGCACAAAAATTCAATCTCACCTACAGTGCTTTCGGGACCAAGTACTCCCAGGAGGCAGATGGAGCACCTTCGAGTGGCTCACTCACACTCAGCGACGGGTATGGAACTGCTCTTGCACCTGCGCCCGTGACTCCGATGGTGGGTAAGGATGCGGCACCATACCAACTTCTTGCCGCATCGATCAAGGCAACGTACAACTCGCACCGGGGCCTCAATGAGACAAACGAGATCATCGTGAGTCCTGGTATGCCTTCCGGCAATACAGGCACGTGTACCTCTTAGATATCTACAGATCGTGAAAGCTGATTTTCCTCCCCTTGGCTTAGATACGCGCTATTACTGGGATTTGACGAGGCATATCTTCCGATATAACCACTCGAATGCCGGAAAGAAGACCAATCGAATGGCAGGTATTCACACCGTCAATGAAGGTATGTCGGATACTAGTATTGATTGGAGTTTCTCTGCTTGACATTGGTCTATAGCCATAGAAATAGATGCTTTCGTGGAGATGATTCGATTTTTCACGACTCTCATCCTCAACGCAGATGAGACAACAACCTTTTAACTATCAGTTTCGAAACATACAAAGTGATCCAATGGTTACGATAATGTGCGTTACCAGTAAACGTTGTTTTCAGGGAACTGCTAGTCCAGAGTAGACTAGTCGCCGTGTTGGTTCTTTGCCTTTTCGTGATTAGGCAGGAATACCTCTCAAGTAATACTTTCTTACTTGTTATGCCAAGTCCACACAGTCAGTTTCTACTGTCGACGTTAAATCCACTCAGTCGACCCCAGAAAGAAGTGAGACGTTATTTTGATCATTAAATTCATTTACTTGGGTAGGCCCCGGGATCTTTCATATTTCCACCTGCCGACGTCGTTGAGCGCCGTAAAGAAAGCAAGGGTTTTTATGCCATACAGACAACGCACACAAATGCTTGGCTTATGAGGATATTTTTGCCAGTCGTCCATACCTGCGCTCCTGTGTGAGTCAGGCCGCTGTGGTATCTTCGGAAAGAAAACGAGATCTCAGGACGGGAAGAGTATGAATTGTCAGCATTTCAAAATGTCGCCACACGGTGTTCATTTAAAAGTCGATACGCAGTGTAAAGGAGGGCAGATTCGTGGTAGGCTTCAGGCTCGTTGTTTTCCTCGGGGAAGCCTTTCAATGTCAGAAATGTTAGTGACATCGAATAACGTGTGTGTGGTGTTTTTGTTGGCTTCCCATGTCAAGAGTGAGCAATGCTCACCGATGTTCCCCGAGTATGGAGGTAAGTAGGTAAGGCCAGCTCGGCTTGTGGCCGTATTGAGAAGCAAGAGATCCTCCCAATTCCGATACATATAGTTTGAGGGAGGTCGTCATCCTCAAGCCCTGGAAATACCTCGATTTTCCAATGTTGCCACGGGGCCGTCGTTATGGTGATTTCAAAAAGTGGAGGGTATTTTGGAAGAGCGGCCAATCTTTGTATGAGCTTCATATGAGCATCAGCAGGTGGCGCAGCGCACTGTCGTAGCAGTGGTTGTAAAATGGGCCTATGTCAAGCACCTGGTTCAGTGTTTCTTAACGCCGGATTAAAAGAATTTGAGGACTGGGGCCAATAAGCATTAGAAGCCGGTGGCCACTGATATTGACGATGGTAGCAGGAAGTAGAGGCTTGTTTACCCGTGTAGGCGACCATACCCATTTTACATTCATCTCCTCTACTCCCATGCCACGAGGAATACCAAACGCAAAGCGCGATGAGACGGGCTTCAGATACACTACTTTCAATGTCCCACTTGTGTCCGTATCACCATCCCTTCTCGATGTACAGGCCGATTAATTCACTTGTGCTGAACATAGGGCGAACCCCAAGCACATGAGCACCACCTACCTCAAGTCCGAGTCACAGTCTATATGGGCTAGAAACGCGAGGAGTAAGATAGCAGACGACTCTACGATACCCCAAGACGCAAGGTCAGCTTTTTACCGGCCTCTTTGCCTGCGGTGGTGATATAACCACATTGCAGAGCAGGCGCGGCTCCCAGGTCATCGTGATACACCCCGGTTCACGATCTCTCATTATTGGGAGGGCTTCAGACGTTACTCCCATCATCATACCGAATGTCGTTGCTCGTAAATGCAAGCCTCCTGTCCCAGCACCTACTCGAGTGGAAGGGATTTCACGTCCTAGAGGATCAACCAACAGCGAAGATGAACTGTCTGAAAAGGACCCAGTAAGCTCTACTTCTCTTTCTCGTCGTTCCATGCTTGATACATGCAAAGTTCGAGGACAAAATATCAGCTATCACAGTGTCTCTCCGGGACCGTATGCGTTTCTACAAGCTTCGCGTTACCCCCAATGCCACAGCAATTGCCTCAACTTTCAACGAACAATTCAAGCCGGAGATTATCGCAGAATATAACGACCCCTTTCGTGTAGAATGGACAGAGAATATGTCGTCAGAGGAAGCATATTTCGGGGAGAAGGCGTGTTTCCTCTTATATTTTTTTATTATTACTTTAACTAGCTGATATTGAACTTTCACAGGCCCTTCGTATTGCAGACCCGCAAAAAGCGGGGTACACTCTTCGCTGGCCAATATACTCTGCGAACTTCAATACAAGAGACTATCCGTCCCTACAAGTAATTTTCTCGGACTTGGAATTTATCCTCAGGACAACCCTTAAGGAGAAATTAGGGATTGAAAGCCGGGACTATGAGGCACGTAACTATATTGTCGTTGTCTTGTGGTTTGACAGACCAGGCTTCCTTTTCCTGAAAATAGAACTATTCTGTCATCCTAGTCATACCCGACTTCTACGACCGCGCATATGTTCGCGATCTGATCAACCTGCTATTAATAACTATGGGATTTAAGCAGATATGCGCACAGCAGGTGGGAAAGATCGCTTTCAATAGCGTCCACCAATCTCTAACAACGTGCTATTCTGTAGGAATCGTTAGCGGCGACGTACGGTGCCGGCATATCAAACGCATGTGTCGTAAATATCGGGGCTACTACGACAAGTGTTGCATGTGTTGATGAGGGCATGGTGCTAGCCGATACACGGTACGCGCCTCAACTTATGGTAGCTACGCGAATCTCAAGTCTTCCTCCCCTTTCCCCCAGCATGTCGTTGAGTATTGGTGGAGATGATATTACCGAATTTCTATACGTCCTCTTCCAAAGGATAAAATTCCCTTACCGAGATCTGGACCTGACGCGTGCCTACGATTGGAATGTCATGGAGGACCTGAAAAATAGGCTGTGCACGTTATCCGAGGTAGGTCGGGTGCTCTTTCGCCATGTGCTACACTGACGGTTGTCCAATAGGGGGATGTTGCTCTCAATCTGTATGACTTTGTTGTCAGACGGCCGGACCGTCCCACAGAGAAATATGGCCTCCGAGCCTATGATGAAATTATTCTTGCACCTATGGTATTATTTTACCGATTGAATATGGTATTTTTGACACTTATCAATGCCAATGCAGTGTCTGTTTGAACCCCGTGTTGTAGAATTTGACAGGAAACGGGTTGGTCTCCGACCTCCTTCCTCCCACAACGTCACAGAAGAAATTATTGACCACCAAACGGAGCGCGTCGTAAGTGCTGTCATATCTAAATCCAATGTGATCGCATCTCAACTATGATAACTTCAGACCAGCGCCATGTTGATCTCGACACAGCACTTGATGCCCGCTGGGCATCCAACGGATTCTCCCACAAAAAAGGGACCAACAGGCGGGACTTCTCTACCAGGTAAATATTCCCACCTAAATTAGTCCAATTACGCTCAATGTAAGGGGGTATATACAGGGACTTCAACACCCGCTGAGCAGCTCGACCCTCAGGCTGTAGTCATGGACGAGTCAAACCCCAACCCCTCAGGTGCAGGAACCCTCACTGAAGAGGGGATCGAGATCATTGACGTCGAATATGAGAGCAAGTTACCCACCCCTGTGCACCCGGGTGCGGGTGGGGCCTCAGCTGAAGCCGTGAATGGGCATAATGCGCTGGCGGGCGCAGGCAGCCAGACACCAGTATATCCTGGCGGGTATCCAATCGACGTGTATTTCGAAGCAAGTAAGCTGCCGCTCGACGTCGCGATCTTCAATAGTGCGCGCGTGGCGGGTGGGGACGACAAGATCCGTAAATACCTCCAAGCCGTGCTGGTTATCGGTGGCACGGCACATATCCCGGGTATAAGTCACGCGCTGGAGAGCAGGTCAGTATCCTCCCGGTTCCATCTAGCTCCCGGTTTGCAGTGCTTTGATACGTAAACCACTTTGTCACAGGCTGCAGGCGATTGCCACCCCATTGGTGCCAAACATGGAGAAAGTGCAGATTATTCCACCACCCAAGGAAGTAGACCCGATCGTATTAGCATGGAAGGGCGCTGCAGTTCTTGGGAAAATGGATGGAGTGTCAGACCTTTGGGTAACCCAGGCAGATTGGGTTGGTGAATTTTCTGCTTCCTATGTGTCACCATTGACTTAAACCCTGAGTAGGATACACTGGGGATGCGTGCCTTGAAAGAACGGTGTTTCTACCTGTAGCCGCGCACCAGTGGTATGTGTGTAATGTGTAATCTCTGGTGTTTCTAGAACTACAAGAGATGCTTCTATCCGATTCGTGCGCCTGATGCAAAGTAGGGATGCAGATCGTTGATTTAACAGTGTACATAGATAGATGTGATGTAACATGATTATTCCTCTCAAAATACAGGAAACGGGTAGCCATCCGTAACAATAAGAGATAAAGGCCGATGAATCGGATGATAGTTATACATAGGGTGCATATTCATTATTATGGATTTCTCTTACATATGTCAGTGATGTGATGATGCGCCGCGGGAAGGGATGGTGATCGAGTAAAACGCGGGGGAAAAGCTTTGGTGTGCAACAGCGAGCGATGAATAATATTAATGTCCTTGTGATGCAAGAAGATGTTGTGTTGTGTAATGTGGCACTTGAATCTGTAGAAGAGGTAGAGTTGAGCAAGCCTTATTCAGAAATTCATACACCAAGTTTCTGCTTCATATTTTTGAAATCTTGTGATGTGAGCGTCGACCATTCCTTGAATATACGGTTCATTTCCTTTTTGCCCTCCCTGAGAAATCGCAAGAACAGGAAGCAGCGTTAGTAGCTGCTAGTAGTAACCCGAAAATGGAGCAGGCGGGCGAGTGGACTTGCCTGTCCTTTTTTAGCCATTCCGTGCGCATAAGCCCACCCTCTCTCCAGCCGGCCACATCCGCGCTCTCATCCTCCTTCTCGTCCGGGCTCTTCGACGCGTCCTTCTTCCGGCTGCATCCTGTTGCCCATCCCCAAGTGCCCTCGCTGTCCTCCGTCTTGACAACCAGAGGACCAGGTGGCGTGTTTCTGAGTTTCTCGATAAGCCACTCAGCGACAGCCGCGGCGGTCCTGTTCGGGACGAACGGGAAGGTGGTATCTGGGCGCGGGACGCGATCGGGGGTAATGACGAGTAAACTGCGGCAGATAGGGCAGTCAACCGACTCATGCCAAGCTCCGCAGTGTGAATGGAGGCGGGAAAAGAACCATTTCAGGATACAAATGGCGCAGAATGTGTGCCCGCATTGGCCCGGGTTGAGTGTAAAGGGGTATGCCATTATTTCGTAACATCTTCGGCCTTGTATCAGTCTCATGGGCAGCCCGCGATATCAACGGACTCACAAAGGACAAGTGAAATGTTCCTCCAATTGTGCTAAGGATGCTTTCGCCTCTCGTTCGGCGATTTGAGACAACATCAAAGTGGCATCACCCTCCTTTTTCAGAAGCAACAGCGCCCGCTGATCAAGGTCGAGTGCTCTCTGCTTGCATTCCTGTTCTTCCTTGAGTAGTAGCCTCTCACGTCTGATGAGTTCTGCGGGTGTGATTCGGTGGGATCGACGAAGGTCAGGCGACGCGTGAGGCTTAGCCACTGACGCCGAATCATCATGCGTACATATCGGAACAGCCTCTCTTATAGTTGTCTTTCGTCGTTTCTGCCTAGAACTAGAGGGCTCCCCAGCATCGACAACAGGGATAGCAACGGTATTGAGACCTTATGATCATTGAATCGAGCATTCATTAGTATGCACCGAAACAGACGTATTCACCTCTAGTTTTCTGAAGACGTGAGGAACGACGAGCAGTGGGTATTGGGTCGGTCGGCTTGGGAGTCTTTGGCATCGTGAGCTCGGAGTACAAGGACTTTGCGACACTGGCCACTTGGCCAATGTCACTGATGGCGATCTCTGATCAGGGTGTCATGTGACTTGACTGCGACAATTAAAGATCCGTCTCCTTCTTAGACCTCGGTTTGTTTCCTCGTATCTCCCGAATCAATCTGGCTAGCTGGGGGATGGGGGAGCGGCCAGCGCGCTCAATTGGGACCTTCAAGTTTTTGGGGTTGGAGCTTGAGGGCTTGTCCTCTGGTCTGCCGCGGATTTATCCTCGTATCAATCTCATCTATGCCCATCGGCCTCCCCAGGGAATTTTTTTTGCGGGCGCCACGGGACCAAGCCTTACACCATGTTATTTCACCAGGAACTTGTTTCTCGACCCTTTATACTTTCTGGGTAGGCCAAGTATCACTATGTCACTTTCAACACCTGGATGCTGGAGACTGTTGGACCTGACCGTCGTTCCTCAACGGGCACAACAGAATCCGTCGTACATGATCTCCATCTTATATCAACTGGTCTAGATATCTGTGATGTGGCTTTCGGCTCTCATGACCTCTCGATCGTTGACCATCCAAGCACACGCAAAGAGCATCACAGATATCCTCCGGCGTCACCTGTCCAGCAACATCTGCTCATGAGTAACACAGGCTGCAGCGTGATGAACTCTTGCTAAATGCTGATGAACCCTGAGAGGCCGTAACCTGTAGCACGCCGACGACTCGTGTTCCGAAATCTGCGAATTGTCCGGAGAGTGTACTGTGCGCGTTCCAATCGACAAGTGGTGCATTCACATAATTCTCTTTTACCGATCCATCTCCCAGATTACATCAACACGTACTCATTTATTTATGCGAGCGCACTCCTTGTCTCTCCGTCACTATATCCTGAATGCGGACAGTGGTCCCTGTTCCTGAACAGGACTCTTTGTCATTCTCCCATGATATGTATGTTTCCCTTATCCGTCTTCTCCATCGAGCTACATCCATGTTTTGAGGATACTGTATTAGCAAGTCAGTGCACACTCTTTGGTCACGAAGGAAATCTTCCGGCGCACTTCCTCTCCGACCCATTCGCCGCCGCGGGAGGACCTAGGGTACGGCTTTTGACTGCTGTGGAGTTCTGTCGTTGTCAGGTACAGGCCTTCCTTCCGCCCCCTTGAAAATTTTGTGCATGACCGCAGCGTGCCTTTTTTCCAACCCCAAGATACGTACCAGGCAACCTCGTGCAGAGTGGTGCGGCAGCATCGTTCTGTCGTTGGCACGCGCAGAAAGCGAACCGCACGCTCGGTGTATTCGAACAGTTGGCTGCGGCGCTCTTTTGTAATATCCATTTGGTAATCCCCATCCCACTGGGATGATTCATCGCGCTATTACTGGTACTTCCATAACATCATACACAGCAAGGCACTTATGGAGCCGCAACGACCGTAGGTAACGCTGCGCTATACTATAATAGTCAAAGAAAGCCCGACGGTGCGCCATCAGTTGATTCGATTAGAGTGCTCCCCATCGCGCTCCGTCATAATGCAGGGCTATGCATACTGCTGTTGAGATCTTTTGACTATCTCCAAGGGCCCATTTGAATATGGGCTTCTTTCATCTGGATCTCATCTGGGTTTTTTTTCAATAAAAAAAACATCCGCAGCTTTGCTCTCAGTCGTGTACTGTTTTTGGAGCCCCTGCGCTCAGGGTTCACAGCCGTCCCGTCCCCCACCAAAAGAATTAAATTAAAGCCTCTCACTACCCGCGTGTTGGGAGCGATACTGAGTGTCCACGATTACAACGTCCATCATCGCCCACACATGATAAATCCCGCGATGCTCGTTAATATTACAACTTGGACCGGCTTCTCTACCCACCTTCATTACTACTTCGGGGACGAGAATGGACTCCTTTTCGGTTCGCCTTCAAGAGGACCGCCCATGGTATGATAATGTTCGCACGCTTGGCGTCGGGTCACCTTTATGACAGCCTCGATGTAAGTTTCTCTGCTTGGGAAGGTGTTTACACCAGCGTCGCTGGGCTAGAAAATGTTAAGAAGCAGCGGGCTGCAGATTGATCCTTCTAAGCCGGTCGGTCTCCGCGTCGATCCCCACGTTACGGGAAGTCTGTGTTGCGATCGAACCAGCTCATCAGCTGAGCTGTTTCGTGGCTTCGGCGTCCAAGGCGTCAACACTTCGGTTTACTATAATTTGGGCAATCTGCTATCGCCCGATATCCACCCTGGCGCTCCAGATTTGCTTCCGTACATATTATAAAATTGTATCTTTCATAGTATGACCTCGGTCACCCGACTACGAATAGGTCTAACGTGTGTACGCTGCATGTACGCATAGGGTGCAACCGGTGTTGTGGATGTCCCTTCATATGACGGGGGATTGATGCGTATGTATATCTGTTCTTGTCCATGCGGATGCTGCGCGGCGGTGCGGGATGAAACGCAGTTCAAATTTAGATTGCGAGGTATTAATTTTTGCCCGAACAAGCGGATCGTGATACGGGAGCCTGCGCAGGAACCCTCCTTTGTCGCCACAGTGGCCGCTGGATCCGGAGTGGCCGAAGGGCGGCGAGGACCAAGTGAGCCGCTGTACGATGTGGTCATTGCCGCGTCGAGAAATAGAGTGGAGTTGTTACGAAACGAGTGGGATCTGTCAGCTGTCAAGAGATCGGCTCGAGCTGACGGAAGAAAACACGATCGAGCGAATGTATTCTGTGCAAAATGCAAGTGTGGAGAGGTTCCTTGAATATTTATTGGCAACTCCTTGAAGCAAGGGCGTGGGATGACAGGCGCCCAGTCATGACAACAGAGGCCAGCGATCGATAAGATTAAGGAGTGTGGGGTAGGACGTCGGACGTTGGTGGTGAGAAAGTCGAGTTGTCACACGGACGGGGGTCCGGATAAGGAAGTATTGGATGGAGAGCTGGGCGAGAAAAGAGCGGTGTTAGCGGGAAAAGGACTCTGAGCGCGGAAGAGGGCGGAAAGAGCAGGGAGAGAGGCGTGGAGAACGCTGTGGCCTGGCAGGACGTCGGCGGGAGGCTGGAGTGGTCAGACGGAATAGCTGGATCTGACAGCAATGCAGGGTCGGCGCAGGATGCTTCTGGAAGTTCTAGAAGAGATATGATGTATTGATCCAATGATTGTTCGGGCAGCCAGCACGACCTCCAATTTGACAAACAAGGTCACGTCACAATCTCAGATTCATTCGACATAAGCGGATGCACCTGCATCGACAGCACTGACAAGAACCTTTTAATCCTCAACGGTCCCGTCGTATTCCTCCTTTGCGTCCACTCGCTTTGTCGCCTCCCCTCCCTATATAAATCTGCCGCCCTCCCCGAATGCCATGCTCTCCAATCCACTCCCCCATCAGCCCCCCCTTCTCCAAATTCCTAAATACATCCCCCAATATTCACCTCACCTCACGCGTCCAAAACTAGTCGACCCCTCTTACTTTGTTGCCTATCCCCAGAGTCTTTCTCCAGTCCAGCCCGATTCTCCTGCAACCGTGGAGGACGACATCCCCTCACCCCACTCGCCACCATCTGGCTCAGGCAACTACAATTATGCTGACAGAAATTCCGGTGCATTCGACTCTCCAATATCTCCAGCAGAAATGTATGAACCTAACCATGGCGCTTCCTATCCTCCTGCCTCCCACTCGTACCAGTCGGTGCCCTCTCAGACACACTATGATTATATGAGCTCTGGCCATTCCTTGAGGGCGCCTCATGCTGACAGATCCTATCTCTCAGAGTCTCCCTCACCAGTGGATCCCCATTCCTCTTCGTCCTATCCACAAATAATTAGCGCCACCAATTCTCACGACCGGCCGTCCCAATACCAACCGGGTGGCGATCGCTTCGATGGTCCCTCCAACATCGACCACGATCGATATTCTCGGAATATTCCTGCTGAAAAATATTCCAGCGACTCTAGCACCAGTACTCTCTTAGATCACAGGCGCATGTCAGAACCTGCTATCCTTGCGGCCTCTAACCCTTACTCTGTTCAATCTGGTAACCCAGATCCTCCCCATCGACTACAGACTCAATTTAATTTTAATTCGCATGCACACAATCAGCCCCGCCCTTCGGCGTACGTGCCTGCCCTGCATCGTGGTGCAAGTATTGGATCACTCCGAGATCTCCGCCATGCGCACTTGGAATATCCGGTAGAGGCTCCCTACCACGATAACTCCCATCGACCGCAGCTGGAAGCCTACCACGACCACGACGGACTAGACGACCCTCTGTCACCTCTTCAGCCCGACTTTAGCGGCGGTGTTGACACATCAGCGCATGGTCTTCCTTACTCTCCTACAACGGAGCACCACTATGGACCCTCTCCACCGGGTACAGGCACTTCGGCAACTTCTTCTGTTGCACCCCTTATAAGCCCAACTACAGCCAGCTTTTTGCACAAGGAGGACTCGATCCCTGTGCCTATGCCTAGGGATGGTAGCAGCAAGACATATTCCTTCGTGGCGCTACCTGGCAACACTGTCAAGAAGCGCCCTCGCCGACGGTATGACGAAATCGAGCGGCTTTATCAGTGTGCCTGGCCAGATTGTAACAAGGCCTACGGCACTCTCAACCATCTGAATGCTCACGTCACCATGCAGAAGCACGGTCAGAAGCGCAGTCCCAATGGTAGGCCTTGGCCATCGTCGCCCACACTCATTTACTAAACAGTTTGTTTATCTACAGAATTTAAAGAACTGCGGAAGCAGTGGAGGAAGGCCAAGAAATCAGACGATCCGTCACAATTGGCATCGCCGGGACCTATGCGCCGCGGCAGCCTCAGCATGCGTGCCGACGTACGCGAGTATAGTACCCGACGCTACGACTCAAGTACGCCACTATACACCCGACAGCCTTCGTCATACCATCCATCCACAGGTGGTATGGCTTCATCTGCGCCGTCTGGCATGTCTATCGACTCTGGCGATAGGCTCTCCTATCCTCTTGAAGTACAAGGCCGCTATCAGGTTGATGACCGAGGCGACGACCATCTTGCTGCCTACAGTGCCCATGCGACAAGACAAAGGTACACCCCATCCTCGTGGAACGAGTCCACACGTGCTACGGGCTTACACCACCAGTACCTATCTGCCTCGCTTCCGTCGCAATCTCTGGCCCACAGTGTCTCTCTGGATAGCGGAATGCATCAGCACCCTCGCTCTCGCTCGCCTCTAGCCTCGTCGTCGAACAGCCTCCCTGCAGACAGCACACTGCTCACCCCTCTGCGAGGCTATCAGCCCCCATTACTACCACCTCTGCAGACTAGTAATATGTCTTACTCCGTGGAATCTGGGTACGACCTGTATGACGATACCCAGGACGGAAGGTCACACGCAGCACATGAAAGCAGTAGTCGTGCTAGTGAAGACGACTACTAGGCCACTGCCCAGGCACCGCATTTTGGATCGCCACCCACCGCATGTTCTCGGCTACTGCGCTGCTGCTCACGCATATTTCTTGGACCCCCCCAGCCTCATCAATTTTTTTTCTGTCCATATACCTTTCGTTCACGCATATCATACCAATTTTGTCAATTTATACTGCTAAATTCACTGCAAATATTTCCTAGTCATGTTCCCTCACACCTTGTATCTTCTCGTCTGTACACACTGCTACTGCTGGCACCCTACACTACTTCCCGCTTTGATACATGCATTATGCTCCGACCACTATATTCTATGTACACTACTACTCTACTGGCACTGTCGATACATCACTCTACTGTTATTCTTTTATCATTGCTGCTTGTTGGAATGGATCCTTTATCTAGGAACGTATACTACCTGTACACTACGATATATAATTTTTGCCGATTCTTCGGACGTACATTCTTGTCGAACATCCTTCTGATCAGAGATCTTGCCCGGGAAAAAATATAATCAAGTACATGTCAGATTTCCTAAAAGTTGGCTCCTGTATCCTACAATCTGGCTCATTGACTTTGTTCGGTCACTTCACCGTTCACAGAAGAATAAGAAGTCGAACTTTGCATCCGATGACTGCATGTCACGATCAAGATCACTCACTGGCAAAATCAGCAAAAGTTGTAGCTGTTACGAGATCTTTCAAATTACCTCAAGGTTCGATGGCCCAGTACGCCCCGGCCAATGGTACACTGACGCCTGCTTGGAACCCTTTTCGGAGGCGTTCGATGATCACTGTGCATAAAAGGACTAATTCGTTCCCTACGTAAGGGCCACGCGGGCAGTATTCACCATCATCATCGACGTGCCGGATAAGGCAATAATGGAGACCATCCCGGTGACCGGGGCTTGCGGCCTTCGAAAAACTTCTTCTCTCGCTTTCCCTGAGCAGCGCACTCGCCAACCGGTATTCGAGTCGGAGGTTGGCTGGCGGCCCGAGCTGCGAGCATCATGGCAGGGCTTTTTCCCCCCGCCACACGCCAAGTGAGGGAGGACGCTTCGGCGTCATTGAAACGCGTGAACACGCCCGGACAGCGCCGGCAGACAAGGTCGTTGCTTATTTTTATCTCCAAGTCTGACTGGACGACGTCGGCGAAGCCGCGCGCAACGCGTGTGGCGAGCGTGCTGATATCAGATAGCCAACAGGAAATCTTGAGCCAATGAATGAATTGCCCACCCGGATCTTGCGATCCCTGCCGGCTGGTTATCTATTGAATGAGCAGATGGCAGAGCGTCAAGGTTTGGTCGCTCGAGCCGAACAAAGCGGTGCCCATATAATGACCTGCTGTCGTCGGCTCAGCACAACGTTAACGATAACATGTGGTTCACGAACGTAAAGCGAACTATGCCCGGCTTCTTGATAATGGTAAACGAAGTGGAACGAGGTATGCACAGCAAGAGGCTGACCAGTCATCGAAGAACTGCCGGCGTGCGCCGCGCACGACCCACTGAGGGTCACAGTCATCCTGGAGAAAGACATAAATATGTACATAACGCGAGCCTACATAGGAGGCAGAACGGTATGCAATAAATAACCTGGCAGGCAAGAGGCGAGCCCGAAGGGACAGATATCTCAGTCCCTTCGGGCTCAGGGATGGCGCTACCCGTGCTGGCAGAGTTTTACCCCGCGTGACACCGGTAAACAGACCTGACCAGGCTGACCGACCGTTGTTGGCTTCCCTTCCTTATGTCAGAACTGTGAGAGTGAATGGTTCCGAGGACGTGGATTTGGGGAACAGACGCCCGCGGAGCCGGCAAGAGCTCGCTTTAGGCAGTCTCAAGCAGATTAATTCATAACTGAGTCTATAGAGCATCAGGGGATGAGGTGGGCGATGCCAATTTGAGTGGACGTCGACTTGGACTTTGGCAAGCAGAACGGTGTCAATTATGGTTGTCCCGTCAGATATAGTTGTCCTGATACATTAGAAACTCGGTACCTTCGGGTACGTTGGAGGGTCTGATTATTGTGGAGATTGATCACCTTGTAACACCGCTTGCTAGCAATGGGCATTCGAGAGATGTATCAGTTGAGGCACAAGTGGCAGTCCAGCACTCTCTCCAAATGATCATTGAGATATTCTAGGGTAGCCCTCGATGCATGCAAATATGCAAGGACAATGGGAATATTTCAACGCCCTGTCGTGTGGAGATGTATTTGTTCTCGCGCCACCAGGTCATCTGACTTGTGGCTTATAAATTCAAATTGATGAACATCATGATCCAATGTTGGCAAGAATCATTTAGAGCGGGCCGTCACGTCGCAAGGCAAAGACAGCTGCAGCATGCGAACTATTTCTGACATGAATAAGAGCCAAAGTCAAGCGAAAATATACGGCTCAAAGCAGTAGTTTCTCAGCTAGCAGTCTCAGTTAGTATTGTGACTTCTAACAAGTATAACATGGCGGCAATCATCCCTGACAATGAATACAAATATTATTGTAAAGATAGTCCAATATCCTTGTGATAAAAAAGTGATCGCAATAATCTTTGTACGTTTCAAAGGGGAATAGTGAATTTTGCACGCTGTGTAAGACGGTTGATTGCCACTTTGCAAAACCCCGCCTGAACCTGCAGGGCCTATTGCAAACATGGATACAGACGCGCGACTTTCTGCCACGTTCATTTACCAAACCACAGAAACCTGTACGTACTTCTGCAAGCTAATTTACATGAAACTCATGTGTGTTGCCTTGGTAATGGCGGGCCCGGGATTTTTGTTAAATTTAATAGATTAGTCCTGTGGTCGTACCTCACCGTACCTGAAGCCTACAACTTCACCCGCGCCACGTGGCGCACCAGTGTTCAAAAAACCTACCCAAAGTTGTCAAAAATAAATGAACCCCAAACTAGGTACTGTCTTCAAGTAAATCGTGGATCGTTTCGGCGCTCATTGCGCTAATACCGCCAGTCCCCGGCCAGTAGTATGCCATTAATGTTGCCAAAAGAGTCAGTAAGTGTAGTAGCAAATTATAAAGGCTCTCGATAGTAGTAGAATTAAGAAATGGATTCCATAGACGAACGCGATGTATCGCTCAATAACCACGAACTCCCACTCCTCTTCCCCCCCAGAGGTCTACATAAGGGAGTAACAGGAACCGTTAGCTAAAATTGATGATAAGAGATATGGAGCGGGAAATCCTCACAAGGGCGGCCTGGACCTTTGCTGGGCACGGAGTAGTGGAGGTACGGTCGAGGAGGCTTCGGGGGGTCTGGAGCGGTCCCGTACCCTGGGCGTCGCATCCTCGACATCTGACCGCGGCTTAGTATGATAGAAGGAGGACGAAGGTGGAAGAGACGATATGGACACGTCGTCGTCCTCATCGCTGACGCTGTGAACCTTCTGCAGCTGTTTCCTTGTGCCCTTCCTCAGCCTTCCGGTATCCCAGGTAGCATCGACATTGTCACTACTCTCCTCTGCACTGGAACAGAGGTTGAGATCGACGCCAGAAGGGACTTTGTTGATTTTGCGCCGTTTCGGAGTCGCATTTGCGAGTTGAGCCAGTTCACTCGCGGTCCTGGAGAGCTCGCGTCGTCGCCGTGAAGGGCGCGGTAAACTCAGCTCCACGTCCACGTCGGTGTCCCCTTCTTCGGCACTGGAGATTTGTTGTGGGGGCAGGTCCGCATCCCCTACACTTGTTGTACTGGCGCTCTTCGCCAGCGGACGTGGTCTCGGTCTAGCATTCGGGGGCGGGGCAGGCGGAGGCTTCTCTATCTCCTTCTGTTTCTCCTTTTCCTTCTCCTTCTTCCTCGCCGCCTTGCGCTGCCTCTCCTCCTCTGCCTTCTCCCCTCTCGCCTTCTCTTCTGCCTCTTCCCGTAACTCGTCTGCCTCCAGCTCCTTCCGCCGCTTCCGAGCACGCTCTATAAGTATGAGGTCCGCAACGCTCTCCTTGCCATTATCGCGTATTGTACCACCACCACCGCCTTCCTCCTTCTCGTCAGCAGGAAACATCTGCGCACCGTAAGTCGCGCTCTCCCGCATAATCCGTACTGCCTCATCTACCCTTGCCTCGTCCAAATCCATATCGTCCATGACCAGCCGCACCCCAACCTCTGGCACCAGAATCCGCTGGACGAACTCGTTCGCTGTCAATGGGGCTACCTTCTCCGCCGCGATACTCGCCGGTGGGAACAGGTCATATAATGTCTGATGGATAATCATCAACCCGAGTTCTCCATAGCTGTACGGTGTGAGTGGCATAAGTCAAGCACAAAACGCAACAAGCATGAACAGCTTACTATCCCGGCTGTGTCTTCTGGAAGCTCGCGAACTGGCCTTGCACTGCCGCCATCGCCCTGGAGCCTTTCCGCTTGACCTCTGCCATGACCTCCCTCCAAAAGACAGAACGCGCTCTCGGAGAATCTTCCTGTTCCTCATCAATCATATCAATATACATATTGTCTCGGTCCTTATCCTTATCTATGACCCCCGGGGCCGGCACGTCATCGACAAGAGCTCGAAGCAGGCCCTCCATCCTGCGCACACGCTGCTCGAGCGCCGGCCAGTCGATCGACTTTGGCCACCCCTTGAGCTCCGCCTGTGGCAAGACTTCGTTCTCGAATCGATGGCGCTGGCACACCGCGATGAACACGGTGAACGGCGCACCGCGCCCGAGCGCATTTTCGGGGCGCGGCTCACGGTGCGACTTCTTCTCTGCGGATGCGAGCAAACTCTTCAGTAGCGGGGTGGGCGAGGGCGGGAGCGGCGCGTCACAGTATGGGCAGAGGGTGCTGGGGTCGGCAGGGGGTGAGATGGTGACTGGGTAGAGCAGTGTTAGATTTGGGATAGTTAATGGTGGAAGGGAGTACTGGCACTGACTTGTATATTCCTCTTCATATTCCGAATCGGCTAGGGAAAGTCTAAAATAAAAACATTATGATATTTATCCCAAAAAGCTGGATTTTGGGAGAAATAAACATACACTTCATCGACATCTACGTCCTTTCTCTTCTTCGACTTGTGCGCGTCATCGCTGCCAGTCGACAATCTCTTGCCTAGGCTAGATGGCCCAGCGATAGACGGCGATCCAATGCTATCAAGCACCTGAGTGCTCATAGGGAATGGCTGCGCCGTCATGCGTGCTCTTGACGCCTCAGTATCACTCTCCTCTTCAGAGGATAAAACAACTCTCGAAGACTTCTTCCGCTCCACTGTGCCTGCCTTCTTGCTCCCAGATGGTGGTGACATAGGAAACGCAGCTGGTTTTGCCTTCTCCACCTTCTCTGAGACGCTGCGCTTCCCCATACCCTTCTTCTCCGATGAAAGATCTGAGGCTACACGCCCAGACTTGACCGGGGATAGAGAAGGGAACGCGGTAGCCTTCAGTTTCTTTGCAGGCGCATCCTTTTCCTTTTCCCTGCTTACGGACGTGAAAGACGGAGAATCATGAAGCGGAAACGCAGCAGCCTTCAACTTCGCAGACGCATCGTTTCCCTTGTCCCCGTCCTTGTTCTCGGACGTGAGCAAAGACGGATCATCGAATGGGAACGGCTTCGGCCCCGATATAGTTGCGCGACGCGCCGGAGAGGCAGGTGGTTTCTTCCCCAGCGGAATGAGGTCGAAATCAGGCGGTATGGGACTGGCATTAACGGGCTGCTGCTGCTGTTGTGCGCGCACTGCACCAATCGGACGTGGCACCGGTCGGGGTTTAGGACGTGTTGTTTCTGTTGCTGGAGTGGGATCGGGTAGAGACGCAGACGGATACTTGGGGTTGGTAGAACGTGTGTGACGTTGCGGAGGGTTCACGATGTTGTTTATCGGGCTGCGAGCGCGAGTGCGATTGGGCGGACGCGTGGGCTGGAGTTGCGGAGGAGTTGCGGGCGGGTGAACGCTGCCTGACGCGCGGTTGTTATTCCTGTTGTTGTCCTGCAGCACTATGGGCTGTGTGGTAGCTCTGGACGCGTCGGTAGAGTCCACAGAGTGATTGACCTTCTTCTTATTAAACTTGAGGTTTTTGAGGACATTTGACTTCTCCGCACACTTGGCACTAAACAAAGTGTCATCCCCTGATTTCGCATCCGTGGATTCGTCCTTCTTTGGTTTCTTTTTTGCAGGAGAGCCCGCGGCCGATCCATTGTTCGACAAAAAGTCCAACTCGTCGTCGGATTCTCCTGGCTCCTTCAACTTCGTCACGGGTTTCTTCTTATTCTGTGATGAGCTCGAGGACTTGGGCTTTCCGAAGCTAGATCCGTAGTCCTCACTAGTTGCCCCCTTGCGCCTCTGTCCTTGTAACGCAATGTCCGACTTCGATTGTCCAGAACCAGAGCCAGAGCGCGTGTTCGCTGTAGGACGTGTCGCCAGTCGTAGCTTGGGATCGTCGATGGCCGTCCCAGATTTCCAGTTGTTTTTCGTGACAAGGCCCTCCATGGACGAGAAAAGGAGGTCGAGGAGCGTGTAGGGGCGCGCGGCACACGTCGGCGATGGTGGTAAGAAGGCAGATATATTACACACGTGATCCTTGTGGCGGATTGTTTTCGTCATTATTGGTTGCGTCCGCCGTCGGTTGCACTTGATTAAACCATGGTCATAATTAGTATTGTTAGCAAGGGCTAAATTGGTTTAGGGATAGACTTGGTATATTGCATATTTTCCCCTGTAGTACTTCATATGATGCATGTAATGCAGCAGTAATAAACTTTCTAATTTATCTCTAACTTAAGCTTTGAAGCTAGTATGGCAATTATATTGTATCTTCAAGTATCTGACCATATATTTAAGTTAATGTGGCGCTAGTTAGTCACATCTTGGACACGCGACGACGCGTCTCAACGCGACTTGACCGTGATCTCCACATACTCTGCTTGAGCCTGCTCTGCCTAAACACTGAATTGACTTCATATACCATCCTCCCTTGCTCCGAATCTTGTTATGGTTGCTAGGAATTCTTCGTTGCTTTTGCATACTAGTTCTCGCTCGATGCCCCTACATTACTTCACCGATACCGACACTAGATTTCCTTCTCCTCGTTTTCCCACAGAAATCGTCGACAGAATTATCGAGATCTTCATCGCACAGCTTCCGATCAATGAACAAGTCACAGGTTTCAGCCCAGTCGCTCCATTCACCCTTGTATCCGCAGATTTCCGCCAAATCGCTCTCCGTCAATATTTCTACAGCGTAACCCTGATGAACCAGGCCCACTGGAATGGTGTGTACAGGTTTCTTGAAGCGCAGGTTTCTAGAAGAAAGGAAAATCGTAAGTTCGAGGAGGGATTCTCTTGGGTGAGGTAAATATATGCGCAAAATCATCAGTCAAAAGAGTTTCTTACCTATTACAGATCGCTCTCTGCCCATTCAAAGATACTTTCATTCAAGCCCACGAGAATACGCTCCCTTCCAAACTTGAGAACTCTCTCGATCGATCTAACGCTAGAAGGCCTCAACACTCAGCACCCTTTTCTGAAAAGCATCCTGGGAACTCTCGGGCAGTCGGACACCTGGCCAAACATGATTTCCTTGACCTTACTGAGCCTCCCTCGCGTTGATACACTTCTCCTCCGTCTCATCGCAAAAAAATGCCCCAGCCTGTCTAACTTGCACCTCAGCTGTACAGAGCGTATCGAATTTGGCTGTTGTTATGGTTGCTTCGAAGAAAGCCTTTCTTGTACCATCCACTCCCCGATTCCCGACGAATATTCCGATATTGTAGGATTAGCCGTAAGTTTTATTGTCTCACGACGGTGGCAGATAGCTGACTGAATAATTTAAATTCATGTCTATTCATGTGTTATGATCAGCACGCATTCGCTAACATTTTGAAAACATTAACCCACCTCAAACACCTCCACCTGGGGATTTTCTTATCAAATGAGCGGCTCCTTTATTCAGCGATTGGTCACGCAGAGAACCCCGCGACGATGATAGATTGGTCTCGTTGCACACTATTTTTTGAGAGGGCCCTGGAGACTGTTCGATCGCGTGAGTTGGCAGCAAGTATCATAATTGGTCAGAAGATCGGAACGCTTGAGACAATCTGCTGGAGCTCTCTGTTCGCTGGAATGAATGGGCGAGGCAGCGTGGAGCAGCACGTCAACTCGGATGATACCGTTGAAGATGACGTTGGAGCCTTGCAGGACGAAAGACTTCGGGAAGAGGATAGCTCTGATACCGAAGACGACAACGACGACCTGCAGAAAGTTACGAGCGAGGATGATATGAAGACGACTATCCGGATCTTGAGAAGGAACGGAAGGATTACGGCGAGGCGAGCGCCTTAGTAAACCACTTGTGACCTCCGGACTGTATGCTGTGTTCATTTGCGCCCAATGACAATCCAATCGATTCTGTGATTCGCATCGAAAGCCGCAAATCATGGAGACATGCCATTCTCGGATAACTATTGTCGTGCCCGTGCCCGTTATGGCCAGTGAACGCGAACAAACAGTCGAACAATGGCGCACGTCAGTGGCTCGCTTAGATCTCAGTGGGATGCAGCGGGCCAAAGCTGGCCAGGTGGGTTTATATATAAAAGTCCTTTGAACGAGTTATCGAAGTCCCAATACGAGCTTCGAGCCCGTACAAGTCTTATCAGTGCCACTGGACTGCCCTCTAACTCTCTTGTTTCTCACATCAATATGGCCCTCGAGTCGAAGACAGCCGAATTCGCAAGGCTTTTCGATCTTTTCGAGCGCATCGCTACGCGCAAGTCCCGCGCCCACGCTGACGAAAATAATGACATCATCATAGACGACATGCGTTCCATGCCACTGCCCCCCGACCTCGCACCCGTGGTTAGCAGTCTTGCCAAACTGGTCGGAGCCCGCAATTATCGCGGCGAAGCCCACCAAGAAAAAAAGACCAACACACGCACGCGCCGAAATACGGTCGCGACAACGAGCTGGAATAACACGGACTCCAGCAACGAGGACGACGCAGACTCTCTCGAAAAATTTCCACTTGGCAAGAAGTACCCCTTTACGTTCAGGCTAATGCTGCACAAGCTCTATCAATTGGACGATTGGGCGCAGAAGGTCAAGGAGGTTTTGGAGAGGTCGCAGCTGGAGTACAAGCCACTGGCGGAGAGCCATGCCGAGGAGGAGAAGAGGGCGGGAGAGGATCAGGAGATTGAAGGGGAGAAAGTACAGGATGGCCGCGTTCATTTCAAGGCTGGGACTGCCACAGGCTCGCGCAAGCCGCCCGTTCGCCCTCGCGCCCACTCCGTCATTACCCCGACCATGGGACTGCTCAGCACTTCACCGAAGTCTCCCCAATCATGCGGGCCAGCCGAAGGGGATATCCGAGCAGTGAAGAAGCGCTGCGTTGGGAGGCGCAAGTCGCTGAACGGGCCTCTGAGCGGAGAAGCTGGGAAAATTGGAGGAGGTTGGGTTTACGATTCAGCAGTCTCTTCGTCTGAATTCACTGGGCCGCGCGAGGCCATGGAGGTCAAAGCATTCAGGGGAGCCACACTATCGACCCAGCCGCCATGGGGCACGGGAACGGGGAAAGTCGCAGGAAAGCGCCGCGTCAGCTTCAGCAGTATGGCTAACTCACAACAAGGGGATAGCGTAATCGCTACGAGGAGAAGGGCTCTCAGCGTCATGAATAACCAAGCTACTCAGGCTCAGCGGAAGCGTCGTTTGGAGCTCTGAAACCGTCTATTTCTTTCTTTCTCTTCTGGGTTTTTAGCACATCTTGTTAGCATACTGCATTCTGTACCAGCACGACCAACATCAATACCGATACCATCAACTTGTGGATAAATATAATCACATACTTTGAAGATGAGATCAGTTTCATACTATGACGAGAAAATAGGGAGATCGACGAAGTCATCCAGAAAGACTCCGAATAACTTCAGCTCCCCAAATACGTAGTCTGCCGAAGCTGGTCAAAGCGGTGCACGAATCAGGAAGTGAAATGAAGTGTGGTGTGGAATCTGTCCAGGTCTTCTGCAATGTGTAGGCCAGCGTCATTATTGTTGTCGTAACCTAAGTAGAAAGGCGTTCTTGGATGCCCGAGAGTTGGGATCAAGATACGCTTCGTAGAATCCAGCCACGAATTGTTCGGCCTTGAATCCAAACTGATTGTAGAGTAGCTGAACAATGGCTACCATTAATTCCTCTACTTGAGATTCGATAAAAATTAATTACCATTGCCGGGTTGTTCACAGAGACGTGAAGTGTTATGTCTTTTTTGGGGTTCAACATGACGAGGTGGTACAGCATGGATCTAAGGACCGTTATTGATGTGTATTAGCCCATCTTGATGATTACATACCTTGCAATACCAGCATTATCCCAACCAGCTCTAACAGCGAGATATGTAATATACGTCTCTCGCGGTGAGCTGAGTATTGCTACGCCCACGACCAGCCGTTTGTACAACGCAATGATAGTGCAACGTTCGGGTGAATGGTCGAGGGAGTCACTAACTATAAAAAAGTTCCTTCATTGCAGGAAACTTTCAGAGGAAACTTTCATACCATTGATCCCTTTCCAAAATGATCTCTCCAACAGGTCGTGAACCTCTCGTAGATGCCATTGTGCCAGTGTGGTGTATGTAATTGGCGCCAAGCTTTCTACAGACCGTTCTCGTCCCGGACTACTTAAAAGTGTTCGCATCAACAATCAAAGCATGGAATCCAACGCCCTACTCACTAAGATAAAACATAATGTTCCCGAATATCACTCATCAGACTCATCCATGGAGTTGTCGTTTCCCAATCGATAGCGATTATCGAAGCGGATGGCGCCACGTTACCTCGGATGCGCGACAGAAATGATGATGTATATGGTGTCGTTTTTATATCATAAAATGCATCAATAACCTCTTGGTGCGGTGGAAGGTTCCCTTGAAAGGAAGGAAGAGGCGTAGCCGTGTCTGCAGCCTGTAATGTCGTCTCTGGAAGTCGGGCCCGTCGTTTTTCCTAAAAGAAGTGTTATTCTTGAATATCGACATAAGAAATACGGTACGCACCTGAATCAACTTGAGCTTACGTTGTGAAATCGCACTGGAAGTAGAAACGCATTCATCCTTTTCAAAGAAAGTGATGAAAGACGACACTTCAGCCCGTGTTGGCGGTCGGAGGTCTCCCTAAACGAGCATACTGATTCAATGATATATTTGACGTTGGAGGGAAGAATTAGTTACATTTTCATCAGCTTCGACGGTTTCTTCCTGAAGCCTTGCCCTTGTTTTCAAGTAGTCAACAAGTTCCTTGTCGATAATCTCCTGGAAAGATGTGACAGTCGGATTACCATTGCCTAGCTCGTCGAAGAATGCGCGGGGAATATCTATGGATTTCACAAGAACAGCCTTCCCAGATCGAATTTTTCGGCGCTTTGTACAGACTTGTCGAGGCTAAAAACAACATCGATGAATTGGGTCGAATATTTGGAAAGAAAATTATTCTTCACTTTACGTTTCTGTTCCTCTCCATCTCTATATTCCTCCGAATCAGGTTCGATATCAGAGTTTGAAATTTCCATGTCTTCGACAGCTGGTCGCGAGTTGTACTCTGATTAACTAGGAGCGTTGATGGGATTACAAAGTGAAAGTGGAGCGTTCAATCAACGTGACTCCGAGATGAGCGGAGTTGACTATGATTACTCCCGATCGCGACTCAAAGATCGCAAAAGCTTGAAAATCTATTCCAGCTCCTACTCCTTGCTCCTCCTTCGACTCAAAGGCTGAAAATTCTCGTTTATTCACTCTCGCTAAATCCATAACATTCGGCCTCACCAGACAGGTATTCGGCTTACCTCTCAAGCAGTTTGCAGCTGCCGCGGCGGATTTGCTTTGATACTGGTATCTGTGTCAGCTCGATACGCCTTTCACTGTTTTGCAGTGAATATAATATTCCATACAAAAAAAACATAAGTTGAGATAGGGCGGTCGCAGTAAATTTAGTGGGATCCTGCCCCAATAAATATTGCTATGTACAACGTGGAGCGTCAGATGTTCTTTGTCCTACCGACGAGCGACGACTCTGGACTGGCTTCGATCGAAGGTATTGGCCTTGATGGCGAAGCAGATGTGTTGAGGGCAGTTCCCGTCGCCGTCGCTAATGTCTCCGTGGTCGTATTAATTACTGGAAGATTTGTTGCTGGTATCGCATCTGAGACTTGCGGTTGCAAAATTTGATGTACATGCTCCGCTGTCCGTCCACGACCCAGCGACACCTGGAATAGATAATCAAACTAGATTTTACCAGGTGAAAGCGATTTTTTACCTCCAGGCACATCTGTGAATAAATAAATAAAGATCATTAAACGCGGTTTGAGGGCAGAAAACATAAGCCACTCACCAGCCTGTGTCCACCATTTGGCTGTCCATAGACGGCCGCTAAACATATAATCGATCAGCATCGGTAACGGAGCACCGTGTGGAATTGACTACTTGTATACAACCTGGTTTCCACCGACATACTGCGACGAAGTTCAGCGACTATGATCATCCAGTAGGGGGGCTCAAAGTTGCCGCAGATGGGCGCAGAACCCGCAGACGCAGATGCTCGCAGATGAGCAGATGTGACATTACCAATCATCACACCTGTAATCTTATCTCGTTTGATCCTGATTTTTCGCGGTCGATTGGCATCCAGGACTGACAGTGGAGTTTTCGCGAACACAACCTGTTTCCGTCCAAGTAGGACGCTCAAGGAAGGTTTTAAGAAAAAACTTCTAGCTTGACACGAGAAAAGCATATGCCAGTCAGAACATTATCGCGATATCTCGACGCTTATTAACTAGAGAGCGAGTGAAGCTCACAAATTTTAAATTTTA
>JABCKI010005905.1:0-27104 GCA_018282025.1 Sphagnurus paluster
GACTTTGTCGATTATAAATTGTTGGAAAACCAAGGAACGGTACGAACCGCAGCAGCGGATCAGACCATCTCAATCATTGGCGTGGGAACTGTTATGGTTAACCACATGATTATTGGGAAAAACAGGCGTGAAATAAATAAAATCACTCGTCTACACCCTGTTTATCATGTTCCAGACATGGACTCGCGTCTTTTGTCTATAGGCGAGATTCTTAAGCAAGGCTGCCGTTTATTTGGGGAAAACGGCCTGATTGAATTCAGAACCAAGACTGGTAAAACCTTGTTTAGTTGCAAACCGCACATTAAGGGCGAAAATATATATTGGTTACTCGTTCATGCCACCTTTTCTATAGACATAGGGCAACAGTCTGATTTTGACCCTCATGAACAGTCGCCGGATCTGTTCATTCTCGCCCACCTCCTGACACTGCGGCTTCGGATTGACAGGTTCGGTCCACATTGGGACATCGTAGAGGACACCATACGCCGGCTTGTGCTTCCCTCAATCCAAAACTTTGAGCTGTATATCAGTGATGCCGGCCTAGAGTTTCCCTTATCTCCTATTTTCCCGGCGTTACACGCAAGCAGTACTGGGGGCGCAATGTTGCTCACCCGCCTCGTGCTCGTGAACACCTGTTTGGATCAGAGAAGCGAGTTTGCAAGTATGCTTCGTGGCTGCACGGCATTGGAGACCCTCGCCATGCAATTCAGCATAGATTGCTCAGAAGAGGTAATCTCTGTGCTCCTGGAGCCCACAGACACCATTCCGCCACCATCACTACCAAGCCTCACGGCATTTGTCTGGGTTATTGACAGAGACCTCCCTGGTTTTGCCCTGAAGTTGAGCGACCTAGTCCGGGCTTGGACGAGTAACCCTGCGCGGCGCCGCTCGTTCGAGGCCGTCACGATATATGCATTAAGTGATCACCAGACAGATACTACTGAACTCACAACAGAGGCATTTAAGGAAATTAAGGCGCTACTGGGGCCATGGAGAGAGGGAGGCGAGCCTAACGAGTGTGTGGCAGTTGCGCATTCAGGGATGGTACTGCGCACTCGAATTGTGTCTGAATGGTTTACCCTTACTGGTATTATCGATCGTCGGTTTAATCAGGATTGGCCACAGGAATGAAGAACTTGGTTTTCAATAATTATGATTTCTGTAGTTGGACACATTTTTGCCGATTTCGTTTACTAGCATCCTCTTAAAATCAAGGCTTCCAGAAGTCTTCGAAAAAGGATCGACAACTATATCATACAAGGGCGTTTGACGAGGCTACGCCACACTGCGGCTCAATGAAAAATGACCTCCAAGTCTCCATCCATCCGTCCACCTGTTCGTCTAGCGATACCTGTGGCTCGGCCCAACTCAGCCTACTTCTAGCCCACAGCTTCCTGGAGCGCGTTGAAAGATATTAAGACATCGAGGGCCGCCAATATCATAACACAATCTGAACCTGTGGTGCGAGCTCCAGATGTGTACCGTGTACCGTTCACCGCTCCGCCAATGTGGGCTCAGGTCTATCCTTCGTTAGTTTATGCTATTCCACGGCGCAGATTGTCATGAATTTTTGTATCCGCAAGGATTGCCAATGTTTGCGTGGCTCGTCGTCTATCTATCCCAATGAATAAGAAAAATGGGTATTGGCATGGTCTCGTCACCTGAAACTTTCGATGGGTGAGAGTGACGAGAAGATTACCACAAAATGGCCGGAAATGGCCAGTGGGTGAATGCTGGTCCTTTATATACGATCCATGGTTCCAGGCGAGGTAGTTTGCAGCAGTAGGAAACCTTAAACCTGAGGGAACACTGCAAAAATTGCGCAAAGAAAAATTTCAAGGACACTCGGTGCAGCAGCCGCAAATTGAAGTATAGTCGAGACAAGGTACAGTCGCAGTTCTCGGGTCGAACAAGGGCACACGTGCAGAGAGCTATTGCATTAAAATGATGCTGTCCCAGGCTGCCACACACGCCCAGGATCAGGCGTTGACGTAGGGCTCAAGTTCATAGCATCGGGAGCTCACACGACAGGCTATAGCATCGAGTACACTGTCGACACAGCAACTGGGAAATGAATTAGTGATTAAACAGTAATGATAAAATAATGTTTATGTAACAAAAACCACTGAACGTCCCACTCCAAGACGTGCTGGTGCTCGAGTCGAACGAGGACACACAGCTATTTTCAAACTTTATTCTGGACATATATGCTAATGTCGTGCTGCTAGACAATGAGCAGCTGTTAGATAAGGACAAATTCGCGCTGAAGTATAAGCCGTTGAGGGCCTTCAGAGATGCACCTGGTTTTCCACCAAAGAGGATGCGCCACAAAACGAGCGGAGACCTTGAGAATAGAAAAGAGCGCGGATAATCTGCGTGGGCCTAGGTGAACGGGGAAGGAGAAACTCGTGGGTCCATACAGAGAACTATCAGGTGCACTGTGGCATGGGGCGGCGTAGCCACTGTCGCAACGAACTTGTGGGATCACTTCGTCCACTGCCTTATCTGGTATCGTGTTCTCCTCCGGCTACTCTTCCCTGGTACGTTATCAAGATATCCAAGTAGAACAAGTAAAGATACCCACCTGTCAACCAACGTCGCCGCTGCGAGAGCATTTGAGGCTATTCTGCGGTGTGGCAGGAACTCGAAAGATATCACCGCGTAATCTGCGCAGCCACAACCTAGAAACCCACTAAATCACCCACAGTTACTGAACAGAACTCTCAATTCCCACCAAGTACAATTATCCATGGCGTCAACGTCGACGTCGGTTAGCATACGCCAATCTGTGATCGACAAACATCAATCAGTACCCAGTCAAGTACTATCCACCGCTCCGCTTACCTGGGTCCTAGCCGCTGTCAGGAAGGCATGTCAATGCTCAGGAACTGCGCCAATTGTGCGTGCGGCGTGCGGCAAATACGCTCGCGGTGGGTCGGGGATGGTCACGAGCAGGATATCGCGGCGCCCATGGCCATCCCGGCTGGGTATGAAGAGGCATTATCGAACATAGACAGCTGTGTGGGTCGGGAGGCGAGTACTGTAACTTATCCAATGACTAGCTGTGGTGCTGAGATGTGGATCAGTGCATTTAAAGCGGTATAAAAGACGACGGGGCATACCGAGATAGATACTCAACAAGCCCACCAAATTCACTCCACCGCACCTACAGCCCACCCATTTCTCATCCTCACCAACACTCTTCTTCTCAACACCATGCGCCAATTTCAGCTCGCCTCCATCCTTGCCCTCGTCGTCGCGTCCGCCGCACCCGCCTTCGCCGCGCCTACCCATCCCGGCCACGCGGCTCAACAAGGCCTCGATACACGCTCGCATCCCGGCCACGCGGTTCAGCAAGGCCTCGATACTCGCTCACATCCCGGCCACGCGGTTCAGCAGGGCGTTGTGGCCCTCGAAGCACGCTCACATCCTGGCCACGCCGTTCAACAGGGTGTTGGCGCTCTCGATGCACGCTCGCATCCCGGCCACGCAGTCACCCAGCAAGGCCTCGACACACGC
The DNA here is from genome assembly GCA_018282025.1 of Sphagnurus paluster. NCBI lineage: Eukaryota > Fungi > Basidiomycota > Agaricomycetes > Agaricales > Lyophyllaceae > Sphagnurus > Sphagnurus paluster. The sequence continues at coordinate 3,520 of JABCKI010005905.1, forward strand.
TCACATCCTGGCCATGCCGTTCAGCAGGGCCTCGACGCGCGCTCGCATGTTGCCCAAGTTGCCAACCTGGAGACGCGATGCCACGTAAGTCCCCTCACTCACTGCCAGTGTTTAAGAATCAAGTACCAATCGTACCCCCGCGATCCTAGTCCGCTAAACGCCTCGTAGGCGTCATCGCTGACCCATACTGCTGATAAACTGTTGAGTGAATGCGGAAGACGCTTATAAAGGGTTAGTAGGTCTTCCGGATACCGCTAGTTCTGGGATATATTACTCACAGAAAATCTAATTGCAGATTGTATGGAGTGTAGCGGCGGTAGGAGGCGTGGTCCGGACCACCTATTTGAGGGGATCAGAATCAGAAATAGATTAATCTATATGTATCAAAGGAAACACGTACGATTTATTGAACAGGTTCGTGTATCAGCGGGTGTAGACGCACAGGCGGGTGGTCTTGGCGAAGCAGGAGAGACAGGAAATGGTTGATGCGTGCAGATAGGAACGATATCAAAAGGTGATAGCATCCGAGGAGTAGCCTGGACTTTGTCGATGCAGCCCCGGAAGTAGGATCGTGCAGCAACATACTGCGACAAAAAAAGCCTTGTTAGATGCGCAAGTACAGGATTACGGATGCTCACCTTTGTATGAGCAATAATTTTGCCTCAATCCGTAGTCAAATAACCTCCCCCTGGCCAGTAAGAGTCATGAAATCATCGAAGCATTATCTCAGGCGTCCAGATGCCCACATGGCCCGTAGGGCTAGAAAGTAATCAAAAGGCGTCAGTTCTGGACCTAGCAGTATATAGAGATGAAGGCTATCATACCAAGAAAGGCCAAATACATAGTTCCCGACAATCTCAGAAGGAGACGCTAACGAGAAGAGCAGGATTTACCTTGCTCGTCGTTCGGAATAGCGAGCGCTTGGTCATCGGTTGGTGGTGATGGTGGTTACGTGATCCGACCTGACTTGGCCTAAGTCAGCACCCCAAGTTCGAGTCTTAATTGTTTACTGAACGACGGCGGCAAAAATCATGCCCAGGGATGAATTCAAACCTCTACCCTCCTCCCTCCGACTCTTGTTCGGCCAGGAAGAGATCTGGAACAGCAGGTAAGAAAATATATCACGATCTAGATAACCGTCTACACGTCTCAGTTGTCTTTGGTCGACTCTTAGATCCTCGTACGCAAGACTTGAGAAGCAATTGATAAGTGAGGGGAGGGATCTGGGCACAGGTAAGTACTTGACGACAGTGCTTACTTTCATGTGGGTGTTGATTTTCCTCCTCACAATACAGTGACGTAGAAACTGTCGATCTCAGTCCATTTGCATTGATCCAAGCTGGGAAAATCCGGGCTCGATGCGCAAGTTCTCGTGTGGAAGACGCTAGCACTATATTTGGCGAAGTATAAACTGCATTCTAGACAGAACCCTCTGGCCTCCTTACATGCGCCCTCTGCTCGAGAGAATTCGGGCAGTCGAAGACGCAGCTTTCATGTCTGCGTGTATCGATTAGCCATCAAGCCTGTTTCACCGAACAAGTGTTTGCGCACACAACTATTCTCAGTGTCACCGCTGCGGGTCCCAAAGTCCAGGTGAGCTCGACACCCACGGCTTGAAGCTCTTACCCCAATCACATCCCTGCGCAGCGCAACACGTCTCGTTGATCGCCTTGTCCAATAACGAGATCGCAGGAACCCGCTTGGAACAACCGCGCATTCCTCAGCGACCGTCTACTGTGCGCGCATATCACCCTCATTTTTTCACGATACAGGTGGAGACGGTGTCGAGCGGGAGAGTGACCCCGTAGCGGAAGAGCAGGGGGGCCCGCAGCTAGACCCATTCGACAGCAACCTTGTGGAGCTGCGTGAGCCACACGAGACCGACGGTGAGGTCAGAGAGCACGCAGGAAAGGATATTGGCGATGTTACCGAGGTGCGTTGAGGGTGGGTCAGATGTGGTAAAGAAGTCGCTGCGATGAAGCAAGAGGGATTGATTTGAAGAGTTGGGGCTGCTAGTGAGTTGGGAGGCTATGCCCGGTGCGCAGGAACTGGTGTAGAAGAGGTTGCAGCAGCGGTACGATGGCATCGACGTGGACGGCGGTGCGAAATCCCTGTACCGCTAGTGATCTTTAAATTGAACATCAATACCCTACGCAAAGGAACTCAAGGGAAGTCAATAACGTAAATGAGAACCCCTGGATGGTTAATCGGAACATGGAATGAGCATCAGGAGCATACGACAGGTAAGAAGTCGTAGGAGCAGCTTAGTGGACGTACAGGGCCACGCTTGGAAAGGCTGGCTTTAGGTGATCGGTGAGCATTCCCGATCGCAGAACAAGGGATACGACCTCGAGGGGTTTCGAACTTTGTCGCATTCGGGATCACAATACGACAGATCATCATAGGCAAGACTATATGTTACATGTAGGAAATTTGTATCCCGTCCGAGTATGCTGAAGAGCCATGGGAGGTGTGTGAGTGCCATGACATCTATCGCCTCCTATCACTGAGCTGAATATTAGTATCATGTCAATCAATTTAGGTTTATTCACTCACAGTTTCGGTTCCCTTTGCAGCGACACCTCGAGCTCGTTCTTCCGTGAAGAATTTAACCGACCTCGCACTGTCGACGAACTCCTTCACCATAGATATCTTCGGAAGTCCGTCGCCACCCTCCTTTGGTGGTACGAAATAGAGGAATATCACGTATTCGTTGGCGTAGGGCGCTCCCGTTACAGATTCCCCCTCAGATGATGCCTGCGTGATGATTTTAATGAGCGCAATTTTTACGGACCGCAAGGACACTTGCCTGAAAGACGACTGCACTGTCCGTCTCGACGAGGTCATGAATCGTAAGCTGCGCAAGGGCGATAAAATACAATTTGAATTCAGTAAGATATGGCCTGCAGACTCACATGAAAGCGTTTAAACATGGGCTGCACATTTTTCTCGAAATTGTCCAGGTATTCTGCTTTGGTTGAGACGGGGCGCCCGAGCGATTTGGGCAGTATCTGGAACTCCAACGAATCGTCGAGGACAGCGGACAACTTGCTGGCGTCCCATTCGTTATAAGCGTTAATTAATGCGAGAGTGGTCTTGATATTGGGTGACGGAGAGTCTGAGGGGGTATACGAGGATTTGGACATTGTAGGGAGCGCTCTGAGGAGAGTGGGATAGTGAATGACCCAATTTTATCGAAGCATTTTCTAGGCAGTTGGATCAGGCACCAACACATCATCTGATGTACAACAAACCCGGTTTACAATTACAAGGGCCGCAGTTCCACAGGCTCCGTCGTGGCGTCAGAAGACACCAAATCTTGCTTTAGTACTTCTGGTGGATCATTTCAGTCCCTAATTCATCAAATTAAGAATTTTAGAACAAGAATTTATTTTTCCGCTCACATTAGATAGTAGTATCCTCAAAAATGCGGGGCGGAGATAGGAGAAAGGTGGTATCGCCACAACTTGCAATTTCAAATAGCACGCGCGAGTCTACCGGCTAACGTCATAACCGGGAACAGTAAGCATTTCCGACATACTTGGATGCGCTGGCGAGGAAGCCCGTAGTGCAGTTGTCAATTGAGATCTGCGAATACAAACACCGGGCATGTCGGTTCCAAAGTCCTCACCTGACCTCGTATTCCCCTATCTCTGCCCAAGGCCACCCCTAAAAATCTGTAGGGCATCATTGGCGCAAGACGAATGGAGAGAAGATAATTACTGAGGATGAATTGAAAGAGTGGATGTGCGCGCTCAGCGCCAGTGCGTCTTTTGGGTAGCGCGAGCTCTCATGAATGCGCACCGCGAGATAGAATGTCAACAGAATTCTTATACAAAACACATACATTTGGTCGTCCTACTCTCCGAAAAAAAAATATTCATTATACATTTGCAGCTCCGTGAGGAAATGCTGCGGGACAGAGTCCAAAGATAGGATAATGGAGAGTGTTGAGCAAGAAGTTGATGTTTTCCTTTAGAAGGCCGGTGGTACGGACGAGCACTCCCGGAAGATTGTCGCCTGACAAAGCCTGGTAGAAAGCGCACAACTGAAGTAACAATACGTGTTAGTGACATGTTCGGTGCGCGTCCACATATCGATATATTAAACCACTCACATTTACTACAGAAAGAATATCGGGCACGTAGACACCGTTCGCATTGTTTGCTCCAGGTAGTACCACATGCGGTAATAGAATCTCAGTTGCTTGGACAAGAATATCGGTGAACGGCGCGGCGGCTCCAATTGGGAGGGAATGTTTGGTCGCGGAAGAACGACGTCATGGTAGGCACAGATAGAATCCCATCGGTTCCTTCGCAATCATACAAAAATCAGGAATTAGTTTTGGTATTCCCAGTTTAGGGTAGCGTACCATTTGCAAAAAAACTCAGAGTAAACGAGGCCTCCACATAACTGATTGGTATGCGCCCAATGTGGTACTGCAGCTACTCCATTTATCGGCTGGTATTCGAACTATAAAAAAGGAATATAAAGTGTATACCTTCTTATTTTTCGCCTGACTTGTCAAGAACCTCTGGTACTTGAACTCTTGCATTACGCGGACGTTGGCGACGCTGTTTGGACCAGTCACGCTGGAATCGTCGCCGTACTGGGAGACGAGTGCTAACAACTGTTCGGAGTGCGAGGTCACGTTAGCCGGTTATTGAAGACCACTATGGTGATAAGGAGCGAAAAACGCACTTGGTCATAGAGATACGCCTGGAAGTTTCGGTTATCCCCAATCGCTGCGTCCTCGCGCGTCATTGAAACATCGCCTAATTATAAGATGCAAAGGTCAACCCCTAGACAGCACTGAGGACGAAGAGCTTTAATTACCCTCAAAACGACCATGAAATGCCAGCCCCCGAGTGACAGGACCGTCTATTTCGTTAGGAAGTGGAGGTACGAGTGGAGAATCTAGCCCGATCGATAACTGGTCAGTAAAGGCATTTCCACGCGCTAGCTGTAGTATACATAAATAATTTTAATATAATTCAATAATTTTAGCACTCAAAATAGAAAATGCAGCGAGGGTGGAAGCTAGATCATAGTCCATGTTGAATCCATAAGTGCTAGCATTGACGATTTGTGCAAACGAGGCGATGCCACTACGAAATTGACATGTTAGACTTCGTCATTGTTAGACAATATATACTGCTTGAACACACTTTCTTGGAAGATATCCATGATTGGCCAACGTGTTTAAACCAGCTATAAACGGAGATGTAATTGTCAGTGAATTTTACTACTAGGCTTCAGATGAACAGTGCTTACGACAAGGACCTCGAAGGTCATTTGGGCCAGGTGCGATGAATGGGTGATCGGCATCTTGAAAAAAGTCAGTGTTGAAAATATATTGTATCAGTAGTTATTTTCATACCTGGTATGGGTAAAATTCCAAGATTCGTTGGTCTAGGAGGGGCAACTATTTTCACCCCCTGGAGTTGCCGAGCTGTTGACTTGGAAAACGCGAGCGTAGGCAAGGACACTGAAAGAGAAACGATTAAATATGGTAAAAACATAGCCGGAGAACGTCCTGAGTGGGGATGTACAATCGTTCGAATGTGGCGACAGTTCTTATGTTCTCTGCGTAAAAGATACCACATGAGGCGTTCCTTGAGACGGCACCGATCGAAAGGTTGACCATTAATGACGTTGTCACTGTGAGAGTTCCAAAGATTCGGAGCTACTGTGCTCTGAGCTGTACATATCAAGTGGAGTGTATGAGAAGTAGTTTGATCACTCCAGTGGCACTAGTGGTCATGCGAACATGGCAGGCGCATGCTACATAAAGCCTTGGACCGAGTCATCCGAAAGCAGGCATTTCCAGTAAGAACCTCAGACGACATTTGCTAGCTGCGTCCTCTAAGACTATCTTGAATCTTGCCATCATGGGTCCCTCTGTAAGTGCCATTGAACCAAAGAAAGGGACCCTCAGACCAGCCAACAAAGGACGTAAGTCGGTGGTCCTTCACGGCGCTTCGAATCGATATGATGCGAACATCGCGTGCTTTGAAGAGGTTTGAATTGGAAACACTGTATACATCTCAATTGCCGATTGGTTTTCGTCACCGTGCTAAAAATAATCATCGAGAGTGGAAAGCGAGGTGATGATATAGACCTGTGGTAGAGCTCTGATCGTGTGTGTACAAAAAAACCCTCCTAGAGAGGGTCACTAGCACTCAAGAATCAATATTCATACATGAATAGGTAAAGAAATAGTTACCTTGACACACTGGAAGGACAGTATGCAACTTCGCGGCTGACACTTATCGTTGAAGGCTTGTGATGACATCTGTCAGGTGGTGTCAACTCGAATGTTATGAAGGGGAGCGATGAGCAGCCATAGCTCACCAGGGACGGTTTTATTGCACTCCTACCCCCCATACCATTACCATACGCTACCATTATACCAGCCAAAGCAACGTGCGGCGGCCCCCTATCTACCCCTTATCTACAGCGCCCGTAGTCCACGTGTACTTAAATGCGCTATATAAATTGGTTCAAAAAAAAAAAAAAAAAAAAAAAAAAAGATGAGCAGCCATATGTCAGGAAAAGATCGGTGGAAAACACCGTTATTCGGATCGTCGCTGAAGAATCTTGAAAATGACAGCGTCTGGGTATCAACGAAGGAGCAAGGAGATGAAGAGAGACATACACGAAGGGCTAAAACAGATAGAATGGTACGTGGTATATAGTACGGCTGGTGGTAGCAGGTGGTGGGGGAGAGGAGAGCAACAGCAGGCGGTGGCTTCGTTGCGGCGCCCAGTCAAATGTCACAGGCGGCTTACGCTATCGTCTGTCCAGAGCGATTTGGTAGGCTCCTTATTGGTCCGCAAGAACAAGTGATAAAGACAAAGAAGCAAAGCTGTCGTGCTCACTGATGATAGGAAAACGAAACTGTATAGATCGAGAATCTTCAACTTAACCAACCCGGCCGATGTAGCCTCCAGCAGCGCTACCCCAAACACCTGGACCAGGTGCCTTATATGTGTTCGCGGCCTGATTGTAGACGTTGAAATGAATTCCCTGTGTTGAGTCGGTGTTTGAGCCTGTAGTCAAAGCAGGTTCAACTTGGCGTCGAAACGTATCAGAACTGTACGGGAGACTCACCAGGGAACGAAGTTCCGCCAGGGAAGCCCTGGTTACCGTTCGACGTGACCTTGAATTGGATGTAGCTCATATACAGCTGAGGTACACGGGCCGAGTTTTGACTGTAAAGAGAGTCGGCCTCATGTAATGCGACGATTTCGGCTGTGGGGGCGCAATTACCGTTGAGCTTAACTCTTGGGAGAGATTAGGATTTGGGACTTACGAAGGAGGAGATGGTCGCCGGCGGGGACGTTGGGGACAGTGATGCTGTGCTGGCCGCGAGCGTTGATCAGGCGGTCTGTGACCCAGGTTCTAAGAGTCCAAGATCTTCGTCCAGACATTGCCATTGCCGTTCGACCACGTCGGCGCCATGTAAACTTGGACTATGCAATGATTGACGAGTCAGTGGAGTCCCAGCATCGAGGAGGGGATTCGACATTCCGGGTCCCTTGTGTGATCCATCAATGATATCTTCGCTGCGGCTGTATCGTGGCTAGTATAAGCATTTGTGAAACTCACGTGTTGAAAAACCTACGTGTTGTGATACCACTCGAAGGTAACTTTGTCGCCCGCCTTGACAGAGAGTATCTTTCCGACGGTTTGAAGGACGTTAGGCCGAGTGATAAAAACTACAAAAAGGAAAACCTCACATCCATTGTCCACGTTACAGGCCATGGCGCCTGATTTGAGGTCCTTGACGGGGTTGTTGTTGGGTGGCGAGCGGATCTACGAAAAGACTGAGATGTTCGTCACAAACGTTCGACACTCTGGCAGACGAGCGCTGCAACCTACATAGCTGTTCCTTCCGTCGCCCTGGAAGGCGCCGTTGATCCAAACACCGTACACGGTGGTGTGGGCGCTGACCGCAGCAATGAAAGATGCGAGGAAGAGAAAAGAGGTCAATTGCATCTTGTAAACCGTGATTTAGCTGGAGCTGGTCGGTTTGAGGAGTTATGGCAAAGTAGCAGTGCTTAAATACCTCGCTGTATGAGATGTATACGCGGACGCGCAGAATTGTCACATCTAAGGGTTTCAGCAGATTATCTGTTCCGAAACATTGCGTTCAAGCAGGGCGCCGTGTCTGGAGCCAGAGTTATCAACTTGATAACCTCGCATGCCAATGTGATAGAAAGTCGAGGCCGAGGCAGATGCGAAACTGCCCCGTAAAATTAATCGTCGGACCTCCATCTCGTATCACATGAAAACACCGGGGATGGAGGTGCGATTTCTGAAACTTGGGAGAGGCCAACTGTGGTCGAAGGTGAAGTTGGGGAGTAATTTACCGAAGAATATAACAGTTTCTCCGGTCCTTCAAGCGCTAAATATCACTGTAGATTCATTCATTCAGCTATAATACTCAAGTTACGTGTGAGAAGAACGCACTGTGCCATTGCCGGCGGCTATAGGTTAAGAAACTTTGACGGGGCGGGGAAGGGGCTGGGGTAAGTAAGAGAGGAGGGTTTAAATGACCTCTTCGATGAAAGACACCTCGTTAGTTGAGAGAATTCGGGATGTAACAGGCCTTTTTTCATATTGAGGCGCAAGGAAATGCTCGGGTTTATTAGGGCGGGGAAATGGTGAAAGTTTTTTGCGGGGAGATACTAACAAAAGAACCATCGCAAAGGGTCCGGTGCGGAGTGTTCATCCCATTTGTCACAAGGCTGTGGTGGAGAAACAGAGTAACTAGCGATATTCGTAATTACTATGATGCTATGGAAAGTCAGAGCTCGAAAAAAGTGAGTGCTGAAAACGCACTGGATGGAAAGAAAAGGGAAAGGATATATACTATATGTTTGCGCCCAAGTCATCGACGGTGACGGTTATTCACGTCGGCAATTCCCGTAGTCTCTTGACTCTCTTCAGATGGAGAGATAAGATCATGATGAACTCCTCCTACTCCTCGCTTCTCCCAAACTTCTTTCTCCTATTAAATGCTGGGAATAATTTGATTTTCCCATGGATATTGGAGAGCGATCTGAGGGATTTTATTCGACTTTTTCAATATATATGTAGGGACGCCGGGCGGACTGTGGTTGGATGCGCTTCTGATTACATCATCTCCAGCTTCTTTTCGCGTCGACCACCTGCATCCAATTTTCCCACGCTCTTCCATGCCCGCTGGAGGCTCGCCCCAGCCCATGTCCGTCGATCCAGGCGGATCCACCCCGACTCGAACCCGAGAAGCTGTCCCACAGCGCCCCCAAAGCACCCTCTCCACCATATCTCGTGGATCGACAGATCAGAACCCAGAAATAAACACAGCCTCGAGACAGTGGATCTCTACTGAAGTCGCCTTGTTGCTCCTCAAACGCTTCGCCCCCCACACCGTCACAGAAGCCATTGCCCGCTCTACTCAGACCGAACATCTTCAGGGACTCTACGAATCCCTGAAATTTGTTACAGCCTCCATTGTGGAGGTTGCCCGCACCCGAGACATCATCCTAGCCCCATCACAGGCTGCCCCAACACCCCCTACCCCTGAACTATCCCAGGTCCTTTCCGCCGTCCAGGCCCTCTCAGAGAAGGTCTCCAAGCTGGAGACAGCTGCCTCAAAAACCCCTCCTCCCCCCAAACATGCCGCCCAGCCCCCCCCCTGCTCCCACCTTCCTCTCTGCGGCCCGCGCTGCTGCCGATAAGCCACAGCCCCTGCCTCCTCCCCCCAAGCCTGCCGCCAAGCGCCGACAGCCTACCAAGGTCGTTGGCCTGCCAGAAGAAGGCCTATGTAAGTGGGTCATCACCCCAGCAGTCTGAACGAAGGACTCGTCCACCCGCCCCTCCCCCCTCGCCATTGTCACCAAACTGAACGGGAAGCCGTCTTCCAATTCGGTTCTCACTGCGTACTGGACCCCTGCCGGCAAGCTGCACATTGTAGCCAATGCCGCCGTCGACTACGCCTCGATCTTTATGATCGCCTCCTCAGGACGGTCCCCGGCTTTGAGCACGGGATCCTCCACATTGCCCCCTGGGTCAAGATCACAAAGATCAAGATCCCCGACGTCCCCGTCTGGAACTACACTATCGGGGCCCCGTACTCTATCCAGGACGTCACCGCGGTACTGGACCACTCTACGGTGTTCTCGGACATCCGTGTCACCAACAAAGCAGCCTGGGCCAAGGCCCCCGCTACCTTCCGCCCCACCACTCTGTCCGCCGTCTCCTTCTCCATTGAGGACCCAGACGGGGCTGTCTCCAACAGGCTTCGGCACACGGCTCTCTACTTGCTAGGGAAGAAGTGCCGCTTTGAAAAGTGGAAGCCGAAGCCCACCTCCACCAACACCTAGGCCCTGCGCCTCCTTTCCTTGCCCATCCTACTCCTCCTGGGACGGGCTGCCCTGACCAGCACTCTTCCCTCTGACAACCCCAACATCACCCATCGGCACGCCTTGCAAGTGGCTCTCTGGGCTGTGGCATTACAAATTGGGCCCCTTTACGGTTTGCGTCTACTGGAATAACTGTGACCATGGCCACCTCTACTGGGCTACGACGGAATTTATCGTGTTTCTATTACAGCTGGCTTCATGGACTTTTCATACTTTTTCCTTTACTATACGTTCCGGATTACAGCCCAACAGCAGCCCCAATCACACCAGGGACGGTTTTTTCGCACTCCCACCCCCCACACCCTTACAATTACTACCATCATACCAGCCCAACAGTGGCACCCCTGTCTTTACCCTCCCCCACAGTGCCCGTAGTCCACGTGCACTTAAAAGTGCTATATAAATTGGTTTTTAAAAAAAAAAAAAAAAAAAAAAAGAGCCCACGTCGGCGCGAGTCGCCGGTCGGTGGCGCTCTTTTCACACGCACAGCCACCTGTCGAATCTTGGAATCGACTATGAGTATTGCCAGCCTGGGGTTCCCATGACCTACCAAATTAACTGACCTAGCAGACCTATGACTAAGCGCGACTTGAAGCGTCCATCCAAGGTGAAGCGTCAGGATTACCTACGCACCCCTCGTCGTTGCAGATTTCTCCCACCATTTTGCAATGACTCTCCCCTTGAACGTCAAGCTCCTCCTCAGTGCGTTCTACAATTCATATCATACCCAAATAAGGCCTCTCAACTTGATCCTTGCGTTATTCTTCTTAATCGATATTGCATTTTCCTTTATCCTCTTCAATTTTCCTTCCCAAACACTTCAACATTTGCGTTTGCACGCGATCTTCTCCTCACGCACCCAGTGGGCGACGGAGGTACCGGAAAGACCACTTTCGTCAAGGTGAGGTGCTTGCCTAACCTTTCATCGAGATCGTGTACTGATCTCGCCCCATCTATTAGCGCCACTTGACTGGTGAATTAGAAAAGAAGTACATACGTGTGTATCTACTATCTGCATCTCTCCTCGGCGCCTGGAGCGTATAGCTTCACGATCGTTTCCGTCGATGGCTGACGCATTACTTCTTAGCCACCATGGGCGTTGAGATTCATCACCTCCAATTCACAACTAACTCGGGCACAATCATATTCAATGTTTGGGACACGGCCGGCCAGGAAAAGTGGGGTAGTCTCCGTGATGGCTATTATGCCCAGGGACATTGTGCTATCATCATGTTCGAAGTGACATCCAGAATCACATATAACAACGTGCCCAACTGGTATCGCGATATCGGGCGCGTCTGCCAGCATATTCCCATCGTCCTTTGTGGAAATAAGGTCGACATCAAGGTGCGTTCTATGAGCTTGCTGAACAACACTCACTACATGAGCGTCATATTTTGAAAAGGAACGCAAAGTCAAGCCTGGCGATGTGACATTCCACCGGCAGAAGCTGTTGCCGTATTTCGAAATCTCCGCAAAGTCAAACTACAACATCGAGAAGCCCTTCCTGTGGCTTTCAAGGAAACTCATCGGGTAAAAATAAATAAAATTACCGTTATCTTTTCGTTTTCTTGATCTTTATCGTCATGGCACTTTGCAGAGACCCCAACCTTGATTTTGTTGCCGCCCCTGCTCTTGCCGCCGCCGAAGTGCCAGTCGACGCCAGTCTCATGGTCCTTTACCAGGCTGAGCTTGAACGAGTATGTATTCCATTAGATATAACCGATAAAAATTATTCTGATCCACTATACTCAGGCTGCAGCAGCTCCCCTCCCCGAAGATGAAGACGAACTTTAAATCGACCCTACAGAGATCATGTAATACCCGAGACAGAACGAATTCAGTTTTCGCCACACATCCATGATTTTTCTCCTCTACAACATGGTCACTTCCCTTGAGTTTACTGCTTCTCAGAAGATCTAAAAAGCAGAACCTCTAGTCGTCGAGTATCCCATCTGAATATTTATACATAACTAGTTTCTTTGGGATATTTGCAATGGCCTCGCCTCCCCATAGCACCGGTGGCGTAGTTCGGTCTCTTCCCAATGGCCCAAATTCGTCCATAATACAGCAAGTTTCAACGATTAAAGTAACTTCAAGTTCCTAGACATTGTGTTCGTACGGTGTACCCAAGAGTTAGCGAGCTTCTACATGCCACTGAATGCAGCTCTTGTTCCGCTTCCTAACATACTTTTACCGCTAGAACTTATGGTATTGATCAAGAACGGGAGATTTAGGACGATATACAGTCCTCAGCTACTTTCTTAGTGAGACGATAGTACTGCGTCTTATATCCATGATTTCATTCAATTGTGATCAATGCATCAGAATCGTACTAGCCTACAGGTATGTCTTCGATCGATAGTCACAGCGGTAGAACCGTCGCCCACAATAGCTCAGCCGACCTTGCCGATGGAGCCTCCGGCAGCGCTACCCCAAACACCAGGACCAGGCGCCTTGTATGTGTTGGCGGCCTGGTTGTAGACGTTGAACTTGATTCCCTGTGTCGAGTCGGTGTATGTGCCTGTAATTGAAGTAGCGCATGTTCAGCGTCACGACTTGCATCAGAACAATACAAAGAACTGACCGGGGAACGAGGTTCCACCAGGGAGGCCCTGGTTGCCGTTCGACGTGACCTTGAACTGGATGCAGCTCATATATAGCTGTGCTCCGCGCGCCGAGTTCTGGCTGTACAGAGAGTCCGCCTCGTGCAATGCCACGATCTCAGCTGTCGATGCGCAGTCACCGTTAAGCTTATTCTAGAGCGAGTATTGGAATTTGGGACTTACGACGGAGCAGATAATCGCCAGCGGGGACGTTGGGCACCGTGATGCTGTGCTGGCCACGAGCGTTGATCAGGCGGTCCGTAGCCCAGCTTCCCGAGTAAGAGTCAGAGAAGATCTTCGTCCAAACGTTGCCATTTCCGTTCGAGGACGTCGGGGCCATGTAGACTTGGACTACGAGTCGATTGGCGAGTCAGTGGGAATCTACTATCAAAGAGACACTTCAACATACCAGGTCCCTTGTGTGATCCGTCGATGATGTCGTCAGCGCGGCTGTATCGTGTCAAGTAAGCCTCTTTGAAATGCCACAAGTACAGAAAAACATACGTGTTGTGGTGCCACTCGAAAGTAACTTTGTCGCCTGCCTTGACCGAGAGTGTCTTGCCGACGCCTTCAAAATCTATCAGAAAAAAGGATGTACTTGATTTCCTGGAAGGTTCTACCTCTGTTGTTCACGTTACAAGCCATCGCGCCCGACTTGAGGTCCTTAACAGGGCTGTTACTGGGTGGCGAGCGGATCTATGAAAAAATGTCCATTAGCCGTGCACATTTGCGAGGACTGCTCGAGCTTACATAGCTGTTGCGTCCATCGCCCTGGAAAGCACCGTTGATCCACACACCGTAGACGGTGGTGTGGGCGCTGACCGCAGCGATGAAAGACGCGAGGAAGAGGAAGGAGGTCAACTGCATTTTGTAAACCGGGATCTAGCTGAAGCTGGTCGGTTTGGAGAGCCTTTTGAAAAGTAGCAGTGCTTAAATACCTCGCCACGGCAAGACGTCAACGCAACGACGCTAAATTGTCAGCGTATGAAGGTTTCAAGATTTTGATATCAAACGCTCGGGTAGGCAATTTCTTTTGCGGGGCGCCGTATCTCGAGTGAGGGATGACGTCGTAGAACAAGTGTCCATCGATAGACCTCGCCTCAAGGCCGAAGCAGTGGCGAAACTCCCCCAAAAAACAAATGGCGTGCCTTATGGATCTTGCCAAAAGAAGTTCGTGATGAGAGCTGCTTCAGAGAGATAAGTATTCAGAGGTCACACGGCAGAAATCGTATTAGAATTTACCGAAGAAGGATGGATATTTTCCGGTCCCGCTGTGGACGAGGTGTTACGCTTAACAAGATCGATGCATAATGAGATAAATAGCTTTCCTGCCTTTATCTGTGTGCTAACGAATAGAACTTGATGAACTTCACGAATTCGAGACGCAGGGAAAACACTTCCCAACCCAGCATATTTTGAGGGGCAAGGGCTAGCTCATATGTAGTATACGGGGGCCGAGAATGTATGTTCTTTCTTTGACAATGGGTCGTGCGACTAAAAGAAGTTCAAACAAGGCCCGGCGAACAGTCTAATCTGCTTCTTGGATGCTTTAAGCGGAGAAATGTCCTGTCAGGTCTAAATACCGAACCGACGTCGGTGTCAAATACTCACCCCGGGTGCCGAAGCCCTGCAATATCACCGCGAGGCAATTTGGATTTGGATGCTAGAGATAGGATTGACAATTTGCGTAAACAGCCTATGTGCGAGAACCATGAGTATGGCCGGTCTGGACGAAAGGACCTATTTTTTCTTGACTCATAACAATATGAGGACTTGAATTTCCAGGACATTGGTCGGTATTGATGCTTCGATAGTGCGTCATCGCTTTCTGGCTAGGCTGCCCGTCAAATTAGCCGGGGAAATGGGAGCTGTATCAAGTCTCGATGGCTCTTAGATTTGGGCCTCGACAGAGTCTCTGTGAAGAAGTTCCAGCGGTGTTAATTTTTGAAAAGAGAGCGTAGAGCCGGATGCATGAGATCGTCAACTGTCATGCTGGCGCCAGCCAAATTGAAACAGTCTCGACTGACACAGCCACTACGCTATCTAATCTACTCTATATCACACCCAAAGCTGATAGGCATTGATTCAGGAATCGAATCTGGGCAGAACATTCAGACTCTAACTTGGGGAAAATCCTCTGCGCTGATTCCTCGCTGCTTTCTCAGTCATACGATACTGTGTTTGAAATTTTTGATTTCATTCAAGTTGTGATCAATGTATCCAAATCATACTGGCCTACAGGCAGTGTCTCTCCGGCCAACAGCCATCATACTCGGGATGAACAAACCGTATGGATCGTGAGCTCAGCCGACCTTGCCGATGGAGCCTCCAGCAGCGCTACCCCAAACACCGGGACCAGGCGCCTTGTATGTGTTGGCAGCCTGGTTGTAGATGTTGAACTTGATTCCTTGGGTCGAGTCGGTGTATGTGCCTACCGTTCAAGTAGGTTCACGTTCAGCCTGGAGATATTCATCAGAACTTCACGAAAGACTGACCTGGGAAAGAGGTGCCACCGGGGAGACCCTGGTTGCCGTTGGAAGTGACCTTGACCTGGATGCAGCTCATGTATAGCTGCGCTCCACGGGCAGAGTTCTGGCTGTACAGAGAGTCGGCTTCGTGCAATGCCACGATCTCGGCTGTCAAGGGCAAATTGGCGTTGAGCGTCCTTTTCAAGAGCACTTGCAAGTTTCGAACTTACGACGGAGGAGATAGTCGCCGGCGGGGACGTTGGGGACTGTGATGCTGTGTTGGCCACGAGCGTTGATGAGCCTGTCGACCCCCCAGCTTCCTGAGTAGGAGTCTGAGAAGATCTTCGTCCAAACGTTGCCATTGCCATTCGAGGAGGTCGGGGCCATGTAGACTTGGACTATTAGACCAGTGGCGAGTTAGTGCAATCTGAGCATTAAACCAGGATTCGCCATACCAGGTCCCTTATGCGATCCATCAATGATGTCGTCGTTGCGCCTGTATTAAGTTAGCCTCAGTGTATTAACTCAAGTATAAAAAAACATACGTGTTGTGGTACCACTCAAAGGTAACCTTGTCGCCTGCCTTGACTGAGAGTGTCTTGCCGACGGCTTGAAGGATATAATATTAGACCAAACAATGTGCAAGATCAGTTAGAAAGGCCTACCTCTGTTGTTCACGTTGCAGGCCATCGCGCCAGACTTGAGGTCCTTGACAGGGTTGTTGTTGGGAGGCGAACGGATCTACAAAAGAAACATGTATGAGTCGCCAATATCCGAAATCGTAGAAGACTGGTCCACCGTACGTAGCTGTTGCGGCCATCGCCCTGGAATGCACCGTTGATCCAAACACCGTAGACGGTGGTGTGGGCGCTGACCGCAGCGATGAAGGACGCGAGGAAGAGGAAAGAGGTCAACTGCATCTTTTGGTAAACCGGTATCTAGCTGAAGCTGGTCGGTTTGAGGAGTTGTTCACAAAGTAGCAGTGCTTAAATACCTGGCCGCGGCAACACGCAGACGCGACCGCGCATAATTGTCGCATCTGCAGGTTTCAGGGTTTTGATATCTGCCAGACTTTCCCGTAGGCGATTGTATTGCGGGGCCCCGTGTCCCGAGTAAGTGATGACGTCGAAGAACATGAGTGTATCGACAGAACTCAGTTCAAAGCCGAGACATAGGCGAAGCTCCCCCACAAAATCAATGGCGTGCGAGGTTCATGTGAAAAAATGTTCTTAACTAGTAGGAGGTTTGATGTTAGATACTCGAGGGAGAAAGGCGCTACAAATTTACCGAAGAATAATGGTATTTTTCCGAACGCTCACTGGTGCGTCGTAGTATAGCACTGTCGAGGTCAGAGATTGGGCCCGATAAGATGTCAATTTTCCTGGGCATACCTATTTAATGAAACATACTTCAATCTCTCAAGAATTTGAGAGGAAGAAAACGCTGGCCGTTCGAGTACTTGCGCAAGCAAATGCTTGTTGCGCTTTGCGCGGGCCGAGGACGAGTGTCGTCTCCTCGACCGGAGGTCACGCCACCAAAGAAGCTTTAAAAGGGCCCGGCGAACAGTCAAATGTGCTTCTCTAATATCTTAAGCGGAGAAATATTCTGCCAAGTCTAAAGTGAACCGACGCCGGTGTCAGACGTCCAATAGTTACGCGTGCCGACATCCTGCAATATTACCGCGAGGCAATTTCGATTCGATAGGATGGAAAGTCCACATGTTGCCAGATGAGATAACCACAGATACAGCTGGTTTGAAAGACGAGGAGAGCCGTTTTTCTACTCTCAAGGATAACGAGAAGTTGGAGAGTCTTAGGAGGGCTGGACGTCTGGATTGATATATCGATGGTGCGTCATACTTGTATCGGCGTAATCAGTCCGTCTGAGTAGCCGGGAAGATGGGATGCCAGCGGTCCGGGCTTGACTTGAAGGCAAGGAAAGAACCGAACGTCAAGTTCAGAGTTGATCAATATCTCTTACCATACTACAGCGAGAGGCGAGACGATACGGATGGAACAAGGAGGTGCGGAACACAGCGGCTGCACATGCACACCTAAGCCTAGTGTTCGAATCACCGACAGGACAAATGCGCAGGAACTCTTCGTTCGCCTTGAGGTTTTGAGTTTGACCGTCGTTTGGCATCCGCGCCAATATCGCGGGGCCGAGCACAACGGAGTGCCCGTGTAACGCCGTCAGTGCTCACAGGTCGTACTTGAATCGGCCTGGTATTATCAGCTCTAGAATAGGACCTAAGAAAGGTCTCACCAAAGATCGATCGACCTGACCCCAAGCCTTGTAGACGGGAGCTTCTAACTTGGAGGAAGGATTTCTGTCGTAGAGACGGGATCAGTAGTTCTTCGACCACGCGTCGCTCAAGTTTCGTCGAAGTAGTCGGGAGTTGGAATTCGATACGTTCAAGTGAAGCTAGATATCTCTGGGGATATCGTCACCCTGTGGGATTGCTTACGACCTTTGTTGGCAAGAAAGCATCGATAACCCGATCTCGAACTCGAGTAGAGATGCACAAATGTAACATAAATGATCAGAGATGCGGCGTACAATTACAAGATACGCAAATTTGGCAATTGAAGGTCTTGTTAGACCCAAAGTCCAAGGTATGACATGTCGTCGATCTTACAGCAGCGCAAGAAGCCCCGCGAATACAACTCCCACCGCAGGTATGGGATCTGCCATGTTCATATTACTCTGCGCGGCATTCGCTGTCGGAGGAACAGCGCTTGCACTTGCGGTGATAGTGCTTAGAACGACTGTGGTGCTGTCTGACGCGGGCAGAGAGAGCGTGGTCCCACCGGGAGAAGCCAGCGCAGCATTCGAAGCTCCTGTCGTCACAGTCATCGTGACAATCAAGGGCGTCGGCGTGGAAGGTGTCGGGGTGGGGTTAGCGTTGGTTGACGGCGCCGAGGCTGTGTGGGAGGATGCAGGGCCGGATGACGTAGTACCTTGCGTCGAGGACGTGGAAGACGAAGTACTAGAACTGGAACCTGTGAAGAACGTCAAGCCCACATGTCCCTAATCAATACATTATAGTCACGCACTAGTTGGAGAACTTGCTGAAGCTGAGGACGGCGTCGTTGTTACTATAGACAGATGAGGCAAGGGAAGTTCGAGACAAGTCAATCTGCAACGCACCAGAGCTACACATCTCATTTAGTACTCCAATTTTTGAGCTCTGGTCTTCGATTTGACACGCCTTGGTCGCGCATTGTTGTCGCGGACGTGAATGACTGCGTCTTGCAAAGGCATGAGGCATCAGCCCTACGAGATACCCAGCTATATCAGCAACTGAAAGGAAATATCCCACTGGAGAACTCACAAAGAGCAACCAGCAGCCGTGGCGAAAGTAGAAGCGCATTGCTGCGCGCAGCTAGGTAAATCTGGGATACCCTGCGCACGGACCGCACATCGGGATAGTACGAGTGCAAAAAGACTCAAAACGACAGGCTTTGAGGTAAGGAATGTAGGGGAACGAACCATAGCTGGTTTGCGGAGGAGATGAGAGTCGGTAAAGAACTTGAATTAGCGGCCATGGGAGTTTGAATGGCAAATGCAGGGCTTGCTGATCGCTGTTTGCGAAATTTTTGATTCGGCTAAGCTTTGTGCCTTCATCAGTTGTCCCGAACATGACCGTCGTATTTTTGGCTTTCTCTTCTCGCCTGCTAGTAGAGGCTGCTACCCTCTGTACGCTGGTGACCCGCACCATACTCGAGATGTCTATTTGAGCTTCAGGAGGATCAATTGGAATCCATCTTCTGCAGCGTCCTACCTTGTATGGCCGGCCAGATGAATTGACTCAAGTAAGCTTGAAGCTTTGAAGTCTGACAGGTGCTATTTTCTGGGTCTGGGGGATACGAACAATGGGATAAGCATCACGTTTTACAACTGGGGGGTATGTGGGCCGCTCCTGGTGTTCCTAGACTATAACTGATCTGCTGGGTCATTTTTTTACCTTCTCGTCTACCAGACGGTTCCCACTCACACTATAACGAAAGTAAATTTGTAACCCAATAGCTATATTCTTCAGTCTCATTCACGACTTATCACCGCCTATCATCCGATCTGCATACCGTATATCCTTCATCCGCTGAATCGATATCGCTTCACCCCCAACATCCATATATCGGTCCCAAATTCACCGGTCATTCTGGGTCTACAAGAAATTGCTTAACGGCTGAATCGCTTCAATCTTGGCCTCTGCAGCTATAATCCACTTCTGCGCCCTCCGAATGCAGTGCGAGCAATCCTCAAGTTTGCGTGTTATGTCCATCTCGATGAATTGCCTCGCACGTTTCACTCGACTTGGACACATTTTGAGGTCCTCCAAGACTTTCCAGTAAAATGGCTTCCACAGGTTGCATTCGGATAGCCCACCTTTGTGCTGAGTGGAGATGGGCGGATTCACAGTGTAAATCCATTTTATAATCGACGCCCATTGCTCTCGATATTCAAGCTATTATTGTCATAGGGTCAAAATACTGATTAGAGGAAGTTGAGCGACTCACCCAAATGTATGGGATTCGTGATCCCTTCTCAAACTGATTTTTCACCTCAAGGAACTCATATTCGATAGTGAGGGGCGCTGCCTCATCCACGAGATCGGTATGGTTGTACTTGGCAGCATATTGTAGAATTGCCATAGGACGGTCATTCAAATTTGCTCTGTTCAAGATGATATGGGTACGGGGATACTCCGAAAGGCAAGTAATTCTGACGAACCTCATGTATACTTCACACAAGGGGATCGCGCTGTAGATTAAATATTTCTCGACTGAATTGGCTAACTCCTCCAGTGTGCTGAATGGAAGGTTTCGGATGTTGGGCTGAGGCTTTAGATGCATGAATTGTAGGAGCATGGGGATGACCTTGCTCGACTCTGGGATGGGGACGACTGAAATCTTCTCTACTGCAAACACGGCAGGTGGAAATCCTTCACTGAATCGTTCCAGGTTCTGACTGTGAGCTCCATAGCAGATGCCGTCTGAGGACTGGAGGATAATATCGACCGGCAAAATGCAGTCAGGGCACGGCAAAAATTCGACTTTCTCACTTGCTACTGCAATTCAGATCAGCGCTTCAGCAACTCACAAGCTTAGAACTAGCCAATCGACTCACCAGCCTTGATTGAAAAATTACCCTTTTGTTTGACACTCATGTTGGGTCAGTGTAGATTCGTTGAAGGAAACGTTTGGGAACACGTGTATTTTATGGGTGCACCGTTTGCACGAGTTGGAATCGATCAGAAAAACTGTCCGTTGAGCGCAGTATGACGAGCGCCTATATTTAGGTCGAATAATTGTCTTATCCAGGACTTATTACTACCTTCATCTGACCGACATACCATATATCCTTCATCCACTGCTAAATCACGAGTCCTAATGTCCATATATCGCTCCAGAATTCACCGGTCATCCCGGTTCTACAGAAATTTGCTAAACGGCAGAAGTGCCTCACTCTTACCCTCTGCAGCTATGACCCACTTCTGTGCCCTTCGAGTGCAGTGCGAGCATTCCTCGAGTTTGTGCGACGTCATGCGCTGCTCGATGACTGCTCTCATCCGTTTCACTTGACTTGGGGCCATCTCGATGTCATCCAATACTCCCCAGTAAAACGGTTTCCACAGATCGCACTCGGGTAAACTACCTTTGTGAAGACCGGAGACGGGGGGGTTCACCGAGTAAATCCACTTTATAATTGACATCCATTGCTCTCGATATTCAAGCTGTTTTTCCAAGGTTCAAAATAGTGGTTAGGTGTGGGTGAGCGACGCACCCAAACATATGGGAATCGTGATCCTTTCTCAAATTGATTTTTAACCTCATGTTGAAATTCATAGTCGACAGTGAGAGGCGCCGCCTCATCAACGAGATCAACATAATTATGCTTGGCGGCATACCGAAGGATTGCCATAGGGCGGTTCTTCACATTTGCTCTGTTCAAGGTTTCATGAAATGAGCGACAATTCGAAAGAGAAGTGATTATGTCGAACCTCATGTATACTTCGCATAAGGACATCGCACTGTAGATTAGATATTTCTCGACTGAGTTGGCCAACTGTTCCAGTGTGCTGAATGGAAGGTTTCGGATGTTGGGCTGAGGCTTTAGATGCATGAATTGCAGGAGGAGTGGGATGACCTCGCTTGACTCTGGGATGCGAACGACTGAAAGGCTGTCGGCAGCAAATACGGCAGGTGGAAATCCTTCACTGTATCTCTCTAGGTTTTGACTGTGTGCTCCATAGCAGACCCCGTCTGAGGACTGGAGGATAACATCGACCGGCAAGATGCAGTCAGGGCATGGCGTAAAATTTACAGTCGGTATCTGACTTGATACTGCGCGGGGGAAAAACGGCTCAAGCAACTCACAAGTTTACAATCATTGCTAATCAACTCACCTGCCTTTACTCCTATGTTTACTCGTATTTCACTCATGATGGCCAGAGTGTAAGTGTTGCGAACACGTGTCATGCGTGGGCGCGCGGCGTTTGTACGGCCTAGAATCAGAACCAGAAGAGCCGCCTGCGGAATGGGCTTGATCCTTGTCTCCCGTCAGGTAACTCCGAAATTTGAATCCAGCGTCTAAATTCTTCATGGAGTATCTTACAGATTAGATGTGTAGGTACAGTACAAAATTTGTAACATGTGAGTGACGCTCAAGTGCGTTGTGCATGCGGAGCACTGAATCCACCATAAGTAGTGGGGCCGGGGAAGAGTGCATCTAAAAAATTCAATTATACCTGATTTCGTGAGAATTGAGCGAGACACCGTCAAATTTTGAATTTGTTACCTTCTCGCTGAGGTTCTCGGCCCCCAACACAATGTCCAACTTTTTGTCTTCTACGCCTCTTTGACTTTGTCTTGGTATCGAAATATCTCCTGGGGTAATAGCTTCGGAGACGGGGTCCAAGATCTAGTGTTCAAAATAATAATAATAGCAAGAAATAAAGTCAATCACAGCCTCAGTCGAAATAAACCTGCGCACGTTCTATTTTTCTGCCACACTCTTTGAGACGATCTCTGCGAAATTTTTCCTTGTGGATCTGGATCTCAACGATGTCTGATCGGCGCGAAGGCCGCTGTAGGTGAGAAGTGGGAATGCAACAGGAGTCACTTGTCTCCTTGATCGATTCGAGCTAGGCTAGTTTGATGTTAGCATTTCGTGATGGACTGAGAAATTGTTCAGCTACCTTGAGCGAAAGACATGCCATCCCGTTCTGTATCAGAGAAGACTAGAGAAAAATATTAATTCTCCAGAGACCTCGAGACGGTGTGCTGTCACCTTGGTTACATATGTTCGACAACTTCGGTTATCTTTATACGACTGAATGGAGGAGATAAATGACCAAAATCAACTTTTATGAAGAAAATCAACAAACCTCTGCCATATGTGAACCATTAGCATTCCACATCTGGGTAATCAACCCACTAATGAACAGGATGAACCTCGATGGACATTCCCAACACAAACCTTGAATTCTAGAGCCATTTTCTCCTTCGCCTCGCGTAATTTTATTCGCCATTGGTTTTGTTGTTGAGTGGAGTACTTGCTCAAGTTGGACAAAACCCGACCATCAACCTGGTAATTTGTGTATCCGTCGTCAATACCGTGACGACCTCGCCAACGCTCCTTCCCAATTGTGTGAGATATGGGGTACGCAATGAGCCACTGTTTATTTCCATTCTGACGCCATTCTGGAGTGGTATGAAAATGATCTACGGCACAATCGGCGCCATTTGGAGAGACTGCCACCAAGAAGTGCCGAACGATCTGCGGAAGGTCTTCGAAGGATTGACCGCTAAATGTAGCCATAACAAAGATACGAGCCCTAGAATCGGAAGACATATCGTAGACTACGCAAGGACGAAATTTTCCGATTGGGTGATTTTTGGGGGGCAGTGTACGGGGATCTATCTATACTATTAAAACAGCTCATGTGGGAAAGTTGGAAATTTAGTCAGCCAATTATGTAATTCGTGGGAAGAAACCGTCCTGTTTTCAAGAGGGCTCCTCGGTCCGGCTTACCAACACGTGGCGTGGGAATTTCGGTTTTTTGCTCAGAGCGCACATGATTCCCAGGCCTCTGG